>JARNGD010000081.1:0-161733 GCA_031001845.1 Achaetomiella virescens
TGCGACGACGAATAATGCCGTTCGGTCTTCATGCACTCTTCTGCGGTGGAACGGTGTCTTCGTCCACTAGCTTCGAGAGAACACTGGGCAAAGATCTCAAGAACAAGCATGGTTGAGATGCGCCGGTAAAAGATGCGGACGGAAATTGTCCCTCGCAGTTCTGAGCCCTCCCTGTAGAGGGACTTGCCGCCAAGTAGTTTTTCAACTTCGTTGCTTATTGATGCCCATCTCAACCGGCTTCTTTTGAACACCAGAACCTCAGGCTTGGCCAATTGTCATGGTCAAGGACCAGATGTCGGATGCGGCGCAAGGCTCAGGCGGCCGCAGCGGAATTTGAGGCGCCATGTAGAACGCTGTGCACACATAGGTCTTTTTTTTTTTTTTTTTTTTTTTTTTAACCTCAGCGGAGCCATGGCCAGTCCGAAGTCACCCAGGTAGAAGTTTGGTTCCAGGCTGCCGTCGTCGCCTGGGCTAATCGAAAAGTATGCTCTATGGCTTGAAGTCTAGATGAAACAAGCCTTGCGTGTGGAGGTAGTCGAGGGCCGAGGTCATATGTATGACCAAGCGCGGCATCCATAGGGCGGGGGCGGGAGGGACGTTGTAGGCAGGAATGAGAGCTGATCCTGCAAGCTGCCATTGTAGAGTTTGAAGAAGATTTTGACCGTGCCGTCGATGCGAAAGACCTGGTAGCGCTCAACTGGACAATTGTGAGGGCTAGGATGAGCGAGGAAGGGTGAGCAGTGCCACTCGATCAAGACTGTATCGAGTTAATTATATAGGAGATTTTGGATATTTTCTCGACCTCTTGGACCAACGAGGTTATCAGATCGTCGATGGTGTCTCCCGTCGCAACCTTTCCCGGCCTCGGACCCCTGATTGTTTTGCAGGCCCACAGCTTGCCAGTATCAGCTGAGGTCGATACTCTCGTGCACAACGCCAAATCCACCGTTGCCCCAGGTGACATGCTTGTGACAGCGCTTGGAGGGACCCGGTTCAGACGTTGATGACGAGGCACGGCTACGGAGTTTGCGGAAATGAAGCCTCCGGCTCCCCGGTTGATGTATGTGGGGCTGGTTGGGTCGGAGTCGCGCCAGAGACCGCCAGACTTCGAGTCCGTGTAGCTATGAACACCTGGGCGCCCACAGGGTCTTCTACGAGGTCCTCGGCCCATTCAGATGCGAAGCGTGATTCGCAGTCAATGGCAATAACGATGTAGCGGCTCATTCTGGGAACGACTCGTTGGGGAGAAAAAGGACGCAATGCTCGTCGTGATAGCACTTCCAAGTGCGGCCGCTCCTGGCCTCGGACGAGACGTCGGCATCTTTGGCACGCCGGGGGGACGGATGCTGTTGTCCGGAAGCCGTCTAACCGTCCAATGGTTACAACTAGCCCGGCCTTCTTCGAAGACAGCGTGTTGGCGTGGAATATGAAGAATTGGTCACCGACAGCTGGACTGGTTTCCCGCAACACCTGCTGTTCTCAGGCTGTTCCACGATCCACTGTGCCTTTGTCGTTCTGTGGCGTCAGGGCAAATATGATCGCTGTTCGTTGGCTATCAGGAGAAACGAGAAGCCAGGAGCCTGTCAGTGGTGCGAGTGGCGTGGTGTGATCGAACAAGGTCTGGGTCTTCAAATCGGGCTCTTCAGAAACAACAAACCTAAGATACAGCATGTCACATTCCAGAGTGTCCCGGAGGAGGACTATTTTCAGGAGGTACAAAGGAAATAGCTTTCGGGCTAAACCACCGCAATTGCATTGACAGAGCGAGCCGCAAAGGATGCAAGTCAGGGGATACCCCTGGCGGTGAGGGATGGTGTAGTGCTGGCAGCGACCTCTAGAGCTTCGTCTTCGGCAGCTGGAGCAACTGAGGATGCAGCTGTTAGGGCTGTTGACTCGAATGTGGGATTGCAGGGAGCGTAGGCAAAGGTCACCTCCTTTCGCCCGTAGGATGTAGAATCCTCGAACACCAACCTAGGCAGTGTAGCACAGGTTTCTCATCTAGCCAGCCGACTAATGGGATTTTCCTATGCAACTAGTTACATAGCTGGACCGGCACGCCCATTAGAACAATAGAGGCATAGCAGAGTAGAAGTACACAGTACTGTGATAATATTTACAGGCCGTATTTTGGCACCAAGCATGCATCAAGTATTGACAGGACGTGGAAGGCCTATTATAGACCTATCATTGCCGGCTCGCTGGCCCGTTACAGGCACTGCGAGTAGTAGTCATTCAGGTACTTGCAAGTATACGGGGAAGCGCATGTCTTGCAGCCGGTGTACTAAGATTATATGCCGGTCAATAAGCTCCTTTCAGGTTAAACCGCCAAATAAAGGAGAACTCACGCCGATGCCCGCACATTTGACAATGCGCGGCCGTGCAGCCGCTACTCGTGCTCGAGGTAGCAGGCGCAGCGCTGGTGGCGGTGGTCGTCGAGGATGAGGCCGGGGTGGTAGACGTGATGAGAGTTGTCGACGGGGCAGGAGCCGTGGTTGCGCTGTTGCTACTGGAGCCCCCGGAGCACCCGACACGCGTCGAGCTAATAACGACATCGTCGTACCAGAAGGTGTTGGTGTCACCACCGTAGGACTCCATCCGAAGTAGACAGCCGAGGGCTTGGGAATATAGAGCTGCGCGTCCACCCGGCGGCGTTGGCGTTGGAGATACCGGGCCCGACCGTCAGACCAGCAACCGCGGCACCGTTCAGCCAGGTCTCGATGGTGCCATCGGTCCCGATATGGTACTCGAAGCACTCCCAGCTGCCAGTGGGTAGGGCGGTCGAGGTGGCGATGCCTTGCGGGGAGAGGTCGGGGAGGTGGAATCGTCCGACTCGCGGTTGTACATCAGAATCTGGCTCTGGCCGCCAATACGGAGGTGCTTGTTGGTGCCCTGGGCTGGGTCTGGCATAGTGATGAAGGTGACGTGCGAGGCGGTAAGGGCCTTGGACGCTTTGCTACATGCGGATGCATATTAGTCTTGTATTTGCTCCCCTACTAGTACGAGGCAGGAATCAATAATAGTAGTATCCGCCAAAACTTACAGGTAAACCCTGACATAAAAATCGCCGCTAGGGACCTTGGTCGTGCCGAAAAAAATGTGTCCGCAGTAACCGCCGGCGCCGTCAACCCTGATGGAGTTCTTACCGCTGTGGGCGGTCGTGCTGTCGAGGGTCACCTGGCCGCCCTGGCTGCAGTCAGGCGCATAGACGGGCCATGCCGTCTGGTCCCATCCGCTCTCGAAGTCGTTGGAGACTTGGGCGCACGAGAAGCGTAGGAAAGCAAGCGCGAGAAGAGCGGTTTGGCGCAACATGACTGGGATGGTTGCTGTAGGCCTAGTACTACGCAAAGGGTACTTTAGAGATGAGAGGCAGGGAAGACGAGATCAAATAGGGGCCAAGTAAATGGGTCTTAGATATTTATCTGATGGAACTCGCGGTTCCAGATCCATCGTTCCGCTGCCGCTGCAGCCAAAGCTTATATGGATCGGACGATCATCTCTATCTCCGAGCCGCGACGCTCCGTGATGCTCAATCAGGAAGTTCGGCGCGGGTGCTCTTTGGTACCTTAATAGGCAAAGAGCCAGGCGCGTCGGACCGTGTCACAGGGGCCCTTAATTTATCCTACCAAGCATAGCCCGGTACTTTTTGCGTCGATTACCACCCACCCCACAGTGCAATACCCGGTCCGGAGCCTTCTTAACCGTCTCTCCGTTCCCACTGCCACGGTGCCACCGCAGATGACGTCCTCTTCGGAGCCTTCGCCGGCCCTATCCAGCGCAACAGCCGCAGGCTGAAAAGCGCAATGTTTGACGATTGTCGTCGGCTGCAACGGCATGGAATTCCGCACGGTCTTACCCAGGGCAACCTGGCAAAGTTCTCGCAGGTCAAGCGCCGGGAACGCGCACGCTGAAGAGGAAGGACTACCCAGTCTCCCGAGCCAGATCTCCACTAGTACGAGCCCGAAATGTCGCCATCGCGTATCTTCCACTCCGAAATTCAAGAAGCCCACAGAAAGGCATCACAACAATTTCGGGAGTGGGAGAAGGCCGACCGCAATTTGTGGGAGTCCTACCAAGCATCAAAACACCCAGCCAAAGTGCGGATATGCCAGCAGGCAAGCATGCCGACGATGGCTTGATGCACCGGTAAAACTCGTCCAAGCAACGCCCGGATGCCACAACCGGCCGCGCTCTCGTCTCTGCCCGAAACCCCCTCAACAATATTACCGTCGCCGTCGGCGCTGAAGCGTTGATACACATAGGGAGCGGGAGCACAGGATGCGGACAAAGATGGACCCCCCATCCCCTCTAGCATCTTTGGTCCCATCAGCAGCGAACACCTGGTCAGGATTGCGGATGTGCAAATGCAGGATGTGGAATAGGATGGATCCTCCCTCAGTTCTAACTTTTCGGCCATCCCCCTCTCAACTATAACCCCCGTCCCGTGGCAGGGACCTCCCATCACTGGGATTTTGGAGTGGACATTCTACGCTAACCTGCTGCGGGATAAAAGGGCTAGCAATCTGAGCAGCTTTCGCCAGACTTTCCCGCATACCAGTGCACGCGAAATATAGACGAGAGAGCGCATACCTGCCCAATGCAAGCATGTCACCGCTCTGTGCGCCCACCGCTTGCCGGTCTGAAGTACGGCATAACCATCATATCGGCTGGTGACGAGCCCCTGCTGTTCGGCGAGGAGTTTGTACGGCACCGCTTCGACGACGATTTCCGGTTCCTTTCATTTGAGGCTCATCGGAACGTCGAGATGGCGATTCCCATCCGTGACGAGGCTGAGCAAAGCCGAATGGATGGGAAAGACGAGGCTGCTGCTGCCATCAGAGCATCGAAGACGAGGAAAAGCCGCCACGGAAAACAGCGCGGCGGGCTCCTCGCGAAAATCGTCAGGCTCTGCAGTCAGCAGCACAGCCCAACGCCCAGAGACGCACCACGCCATCCATGCGAGCAGCCGCATCGAACAAGGAGCCACTCTCGCCGCAGCAACAGCGTTGAAACCACAAGATGTTGCGGAACCTCATCGCAGTCCGCGGGTGACTCGTGCCAACGGGAACGCCAACAGCGCATCACAGCCAGCCGTGAAGCGGACTCCCAGGGAAGGATGTCACAGGCGCGGCGACGTCAGGCCAAGGCTGGGTAGAGACATGACAGACACAAATATCACTTGATGCTGAGGCACAGGAGGACAGGCGGAAGACGGGAGTGTGAATGTCCGGCCCTTGCAGGGCCAGAAGTAGCAGTTCTCCCACCTGTTCTGTGAAGCGCCTTCTCTTTGTGAGAAAAGGGCATGGTCCGGGCTGCCCAGCCCTTGACAGATGGCGCAGTATGCTAACGCACTCTCGGCAAGGCCTAGTTAGAGCTCCCACTGCCGTCGTCTCTGAGCCGCCTGCGCATCACTCAACAGAGAGTGGCGCACGGGCCAGGCGGCTTTGGCCGCCCTCGAAGCCTTCTCTTGGGAAGGCGGGGATATAGGGACGTTTCAGGCATTGTCACCCCTTCAACCCGTTCAACCTGCCGCCGAAGAGGGACTAGGACTGAGTGGTCACTAGTCAGGGCGTGATGTAGTGGCTCGGCGTGCTATGAGAGAGTGTTACGATGGATGGGCTCTGGAAATTGGGGATGTGTGCTGTATTGAGGTGTGTGTTGAGTTGTTGGTTGTTTGGTTGAAGTTGTGGAAGAAGTGGAAAATGGGGCAATGCTGCTTAATAGCCATTGCGGGCAACAAAGGCAGGCAGAGCGGTCTTGTAAGTGTGGGAGGTCAAAGACCTCTTTGCAACAGAGAGAGCTGCTGGAACGCGATGGTAACCTGCCTATTCTTCCCAGCAGGTCTGGAGGCATTGAGGCTCGGTGAAGCCAATGACCGATTGCGGGTGAGCGGGTGGGTATTAATTGGAGACTTTGGTAGTGTTCAGCGTTTCCAGGTTTGCTGTTATGATACATACCTCTTTGCCTTGGAGACCATCATCCAGCTTTTTAAAGCCAAGTACCACCAACTCATTGCCCACCCACAGCCACTCTCTCAGCCCGACACAGGAGGTCACCGAGGTGTCCACATGGGCCGGCCCGGTGCGGAGCCCAATTGTGAACGGTCCAATCTGGGGTCGAGCACTCCGCACGTTTCCGCCTCAGCCGACGTCACTGGTCCTTCTCAGGTCCATCAAGCCAACTCGGTTGCCTAGGCCAAACATCCCCAAAGCTGAGACAGCTCCGGCATCCACGCCCCGAACCTCGACCCACTCACGCCTTGGCTCCTATATCGCAAGAACCAAAGCAACAACAGCGACAATCTACCTCCTCCCACCTTCCGCCTCGAAGTGAACACCAACCGCACCGAATCAACCGAGCCCGTCCAGCCCGCAACCGGACCCCCCCGCCCCCTGCCCCATTCTCCACCGGAATCATACGAAAAAGAACAACAAAAAGAATAGAAAAATGCCTGGTTCTTCCCTCTGGCTCCTTCCGCCACGATCGCACCCCCTCCACGCCCTCCTCACCACCCTCATCCAATTCACTCTCCCCCCCGCTTCCCCCGGGAGGCAGCCTCCTCACAGCGGGTGGCGCCCCACTTCTTCCCCGCCCACGTTACCCTCACGTCGGGAATCGATCCGGGCGTGTACGGGGACGATCCTCAGCGGTGGCTGGATCGGATTCCCTTTGAGGGCTGTTGTTGTTCCCCTGCTGCTGCTGCTGGTGGTGGTGGTGGTGATGGTGGTGGCGGGGGGAGTGGAAATGGAAATGGGAAAGGGGAGGAACGCCCGAGGGCGAGGATCAGGTTTGAGAGGGTGGTGAGTCAGGATGTGTTTTACAGAAGGTGTTTCGTCAGGGTTGCGTTTGAGGGGGTGAGGGAGCTAGCTGGGGTTGCGAGGGCGGTAGGGGTTGTTGGTGAGAGGGTTGAGGTTGAGGAAGGGGGTGGGGTTAGGTTTGGGGGGCAGACGGAGAAGTGGTGAGTGAACCGACTTCCTTGCTTTTCTGTGATGTTTGTTGGGTGTAGCTGGTGAGGCGTTGTGGGTTTGATACAGCAGTGCATGAGGAAAGGCAGAAGTTTGGCTGACAGCGCTGTTTGCAGGTTGAGGGAGTGGAGGGAGGAGTTTGGGCCGCATGTGAGCTTGATGTAGTACGCTTGGCTCCTCTGGTTGTGTGCTTTGAGAGAAGGCTGACAGACCGTAGCGGGGATGAGCTGATCTCCAATGAGACGTTGGCGGAGATCACGAAGGAGGTACAGAAGGCAGGAGTCAAGCTCTCAGAGGTAGGGGCGCTAGGAACGGAGCAAAATGGGCTGGATGGATGGGACGGCGGGGTCATCTGGCTGGTGCCGACGGACAAGCCCATCTCCCAGTGGTGGGAGCCGATTGCGACCAGGGAGATTTAAACTGTCGGCGCGAAAGATGCGGCGAATTCGACTCTTAATTCTATTTCGCTGTTTTACATTCATCGAGATGCCCATCTATCTCGCGTTTCTGAGGCCCCTGATTCAATCGCATGTACTCTAGCTTCTGTGCCAGCTCACCGTCGGTGCCCCGCCACGTCCTCCCCTTGAGATGTCGCATGCACAACTTCTTCCCCTCGTTGGGGTAGTACAGCCAACACGCCCACTTCTTCCACAGTCCGTCTTTCATCTCCGTCCTGGCGCGGTGGCCGATGGTGTCCTCAATAAAGGCGCCCCGGGGGATCACAGCGCGGGTCGGGAACACTTGGGCGAGATAGTGCTCCCTTTCGGCCACATGTGGCTTGTCGTGCCAGAAGAAGAGCGGCGTCAGCGGGATCTTGATGCTGTCGCCGTCTTCGGACCTGACGCTGAAGGTCTGCTTGTGCAGATATGTCAGGGCTCGCAGGGCTGGAAACTGCATGACATGATCGGACCTGGCATACTCGACCATCCGGACGGAAGGGAAGCAGACGTATTTAATGGGCACCTGGACGGTCTCGGGGCCATCCAGATCCAGAGAGCTCGTCCGTGACCCCTGCTGCATGATCTCCAAGAGCGGTCGGAGGGGGATCGGCGAGACCAGCGACCAGTCGTGCTGCTGAATCCAGACGTACGGCGTCGCAGTGAGCCTGAGGGCAGAGCGTACGGCGAGACCAAAGCCCAGGCGTTGCGACGGCTCGATGAAGAGGACACGGCCGTCCTTGGTCCTGGTAAGTGTGAGCGGCACGGTGTTCGTCTGTTGTGCATAGGCGACCGAGCCAAATTCGGCCTCGCCGTGCTCGACAAACAGGTTGCGCTCGCCAGGCACGTATTCCTCGAGGATGAGCCGCTTCGCGTTCTCCTTGTACTCGGCGTACTTTTGGGCGCCGTCAGCCGTTACATGGCCCTTCTTGAGGCGCGCGGTCGAGCTGATGTGGTCGTAGGTGTCGAGGACCAGGATGACGCGGCACCGTGTCAGCTCCGGGCAGTGCTCGCGGAAGGAGAGGAGGATTTGCGACAGCAGTTCAGTGGACGGTGCCGAGGGCGTCGGCGACGTGGTGATGATGAGCGTCAGCAGGTCGGTGTCCTGAGCATGGCCATGGGCGGCGGCCGGGAGAGGGGCTTCCTCCTCTGCGGTCATCTCGCCGACGGCTGCGAATGGGCGCCGCGCCCTCATCCGCGCCCCACACAGCAGCAGTCCAGGGTTGCGGCCCTTGTCAATCCCTTGCGGGTGAAGCGGCAGCCATCAATCCGCGTTGGACTGTATTGAAGTTGGTTGGGGTCATATTTTCGGTGGAACAGGTGCATTCCACCCTGGCCTTGAATTTTTGGTCGCGGGCCCGTACAGTGTGCTTCGGCTGCTTTTGATACTGTGGCGCCTTCCCGGTGTTGTGCAGCAAGTTCCTCATTCCGCCGTCCTGGCCCATCCGCTTCAGCTGTAGTTATGTACCAATTATTCTCACCACCCGTGCTGCCTCTAGTAAGTATTTTTATACTACCAAAAATAGCATCCTCCCGCCGGGTTACTACGTAATATCCTCGATCCCAACCCTCACTCAGATCTTGGGCACTGCCGCCCCGAGCCGCCCACACATATGATTAATATGATAATCCGTCTCACCGTCATCTCAAATTTGTTTTTGCCATACGAGCCGACTAGCTCCCTCAACTCTCCGAATTTGCAGGACCTCGGGAACATGGACGCTCCTCCATCTCCCATACGCCACGTTTCCCATCCAACTTTCAGAGTCCTGGGTGCAACTAGGAGCATTTCGCTCGTGGATGCTTCACCCGAGGCCCCTCGTCGTCCTAGACACAAAGCTGGTATATGGTGCTGCGCCACCATTCGCATTCACAAACATGCGCCCCCGACTCCGCTTCTGGCAACAGCGCAGCATCTCGTGCCAGATGGCGAACCCCATCCATGCAGACCACAGGATGCTGGAAAGGGCAATGTAGGCTTGTGGCCGCGCGAGGCGCCCGCCATCCATAGGCCTAGCCCTCCGTTGATGATGCCCAGCGTGATGACGAGCGGCCGTTTGAAGAGGTGCATGTACGACCAGGCCTGCCTAACCGGCACCTTTTTGAAGAGGCGGTGGTGGATAAAGCCGAAGATTGGCTGGAGGAGCAGGAGGGTGCCAGACACGACCAGCCGATGATGGGTGGTAGTTCATGTCGGGGTTGGACAGCTGCGGCCAGGTCAGCAAGCTCGCTCTTTCAGACACAAAGAACAAGTCATCCAAGGCAGGTAATTTCTGACCAAATTGCCGTTCCCTATGGGGAGCTTCACCACCACCTACGAGTAGATTCCCACGCGACAGCGATACAGAGCAGCAAGGCGCCATGGCCTGCATCAGGACGTGCATCCCCACCTTCCAGCGCTGGGGAGGACTCGCAAGAGATGGACCCAAGCGGAAAGAAGATGACGAGGGCGAACGACGCGATGAGGCCGTGGACGCCACGTACCATCTCCGCCTTCTCGATGTCGAAATCGAAGCCGCCTTGGTAACGGGGACCAGAGGAGCCAGAGCCGAAGAACGGGCTGGAATCTGAACGGAACTTGAGCCAGAACCCGAGCTGGGATCAGACTCCGAGTTGGGGTTTGTCGGGTAGGGCCCGTAGCCCCCCGGATACTGCGGCTTGGCCGCTGCGAGGGCGACTTTTTCGTCCTGTCAGCCCAGTATTTCTTACGACAATCATGTCGGGGGGGTGGTGAGCGACTTGCTTACCCAGCGCAGCCAGAAACACGACGGACTGCCAGAGTCTTCCGTCAAGCATCCTGAAATATATTGATGTGCAATGTCGCAAGCAAAAAGGAGGAAAATGAAAAAAAAAATTAAGAAGGAAAAAAGAACGGCCAAGGAAGCAAGCAACCTTTTTGGTACCCGCCACAAGTTTTAAATCTTCTGGGAGTCTCGCATGCACCAGACCTCATGGCTGCATAAGTTACGTCGTCGCTGCATGAGCGGAGACGTATCTCGAGCCCGTGACGTGTGACTCTTGTGCGGCGGTGGCTTCGGAGTAGCGATGGGGTATTGTCCGTGTGGCTGTCGGTGCATGCATCTAGCAACTCTCTGTCACACATAGCCTGAGATTGCCATCGTCCCTTGTGTATCTCGTTTTGGAGGCTTGATTGTCTGACCATGGACGTAGAGAGTAATTAATTAATGAACAAGGGAGACGGAGTCCCCATGTGAAGCATTTTCTGATCGACGGAAAGACCTGTAATTTTCTTTCCCATACTACTGTAATTTTCTTTCCCATACTACTGTAAGACTCAGGAGCAAAGCGAGTGAGACTCACATGGTCACCGCTGATATGGCTCACTCGCTGATAAGATACATTACATGATAAGCCATGGATAAGCAGAACGAAACAGACAGGCGAGTGTAACACATTAAGATCTAATGAGACTATACGCTAAGAGCGCTAAGAAATTGTTTAAGACCTACTTATAGTAACAATTTTCTATCATTAATTTAGTATGCTGCCTTATTGAATCTATTAACGTGTTTCACTCGCTTGTCTATTTCACTTGCTTGTATGTTTCACTCGCTTGTTTATTTCATTCGCTTAACGTATATTATCAGTGAGTGGGACACTGTCTACTATACTACATCTACTATTCGCGATTACGATACAACAATATTAGCAACCAAAAAAAAGATTTTCGCTCTTTTGCATCTCAGCCGCAACCTCGCCAAAACCGACAAAACCGGTATCATTGGAAAGAGCTCAAAAAGCTCTATCTAACGATACTAGCCTCGCCTGCGCGGGAGCCCTTGCGTGGCCGCGCAGGGCACCCTATATAGCGGGCACCGACCACGACCATTGCGACCGAAAATCCCTCACCTACGCACGGGCCACCCAACCAGCCTCGCACAGCCACCGCACTAGCCACCCGGCCAGCCTACCCTATACCGTCCCAACCGACCTACCCTATACCGCCCCAACCGACCTACCCTATACCGCCCCAACCGACCTACCCTATACCGATGGCCAGAACAAAGGGGGGCCCTCAGGCTCCCCCCCTCCACACAACAATACTAAGCCTTCAATCGACGACCTCATCGACCAACTAGCCTGGCTAGCCCGGAAAAGAAAGAAGAGGCCAACGCCCTAGCTGAGAAGCTACAACAGGCTCTACAAAGCCTATACAGCTAGACAACCTTCCACTAGCTAGCCTTCGAAAGGTAGTAGCCGAGGAGGTAAAGGCGGCTATTACAGCCCAGAAGACCCCCGAGCCAAAGACCTGGGCAGCCGTAGCCTCCCAGGGCCTCCCTCAGACTCTCTCGACCTAGCCAAAGAAGGTAGTGCCAGCTAGGCTCCACCGGGAGATCCTAGTCCGCGCAGTTGGCCACACGGCTAGCCAGACGAAGAGGGCCCCACAGGAAATAGTCCAGGCTATTAACCAGGCCTCGGCTAGAAAAGGGGCTATTGCTGCCCGAACCCTACCTAGTGGGGATACAATCGTAACCTTCGAAACCGTGGCTCTAAAAGAGTGGCACTCGGCCAATAGTAGTTGGATCCAGCAGGCCTTCGGCCAACAGGCCAAGGAGGCCTACAGGTCCTTCGCTATACTACTAAAAGGCCTACCTACAAGGACTTATAGGAGATGACCGAGGAGGATTTTGGCAGGCTAGGCCTACGTCGGTCGACAGGGTCAAATTTCGAATCCCAAAGCACCTAGAAAGAAGGAAGGCTACAGTTCTAGTGGCTCTTCGAGACCAGGAGAGGCCAAGAGAGCCTGCGATAGTGGGATAGTTTGGAAGGCCCAGATATGGACTGCGAGCCCTACTAGGCCGCCCTAGACCCTATCCAGTGCTTCAAGTGTTGGAAATGGGGCTATATACAGAGATACTGCCCGCAAAAGGAGGCCTTATACCCACGTTGTGGAACTAAGGCCCACGGGGAAGGTGGGAAGGCCGGGGAGGCTCTTTGCCCACCCACAAGGCCTACCTACTAAGTGCCCTACCTGTGGAGGCCGCATACGCCTGGTCTCGGGCCTGCCCGCAGGGGGCTAAGGCTAGGAGGAGGCTAGAGAGGCCTACCACACCGGCCAAGGACCTTCGAGGCCCCGGCTAGCCCTAGGCCCAATCTTACCTTCTACGCCACCCAAGCTACCGAGGCTACCCAGGAGACCGATGGATTCCAGGAGTAGCTAGGAAGAGGAAGAGGGGAAGGCCTACCTATATAGAGGAAGCTGGCCGTGACCCACTTCAGGCACGACTAACTACCACTATACCCGCTTTACCCACCACTTCTCAGCCCTGCCAGGCTACCCAGGCTACCTAGCCCACCTAGCCTATCCAGCCTACCCAGCCCACCTAGGCCGCCCAGCCAGCCCGGCCTACTAGGTCTACTAGGCCTACTAGGTCCACCCAGCTCAGCCAAGCAGCCGAGATCTTATGGATGAGCAATGGTAGTATCTATACTACTATAGAATGTTGAAGGCAACAAGCAATCGCTTTAGGTCCTACTCGAAGAGGCAAAATACGACATCCTTGCAATATAGGAGCCATGGATCAACCCGCAGACTAAGTCAACCTACTGCCCAAGGAGCTGCAAATACTACCTAGTCCACTCGCAAGAGGGCCGTACAGCCCTCTATATAAGCAAAGGCTTCCCAATAAGCCAGTGGGACTACGAGGCTACCGATGAGTGGTGCTGGGCCCGGCTTAGGAACTTCGAGGGGCCTAGAGGTCTGGTCGATCTACAACCCTCCTAATTCGAAGGGGGTCCCAAAGGCCCTCCTTGGAAGGACTAAGCCAAGCCTACCTACAATCCTAGCAGGGGACTTCAACCTATTCCACCACTATAGGACTACTTCGGCCGGAGGAGCAGGAAGCCGAAGACCTATTACAATTAGCCCTACAGTGGGACCTCGACCTTCGAACCCCCTGGGGGGCTATAACCAGGGAGCCGCAGGGTGCCAGAGAGGAAGACCTTCTACAATAGACCACTTCTGGGCCTCTATAGGCCTACAAACTGCCTACTACGGCATCGAAGAGCGGGGAAAATCCGACCACTACCTACAAGTCCTTGAGGTCGACCAAGAGCCTCAAGGAGAGGGCCTAGCCCCCTAGGGCTGGAGCTGGGCCAAGATGGACAAAAAGAGGGTGCAAGCCGAGGCCGCCCTCCTCCCTACGGCTATCGGCCTACCTGACCGGGGGCCATAGGGTCTACTAGCCAGAATCTCTACAATACAAGGTCTATCCCAGGCCTTTGACTGGCTAGTAGAAGAGCTATAGAGGATAGCCAAGGCTAGTACCCCTCCTCGAAAGCCGAACAGGGGATTCCAGGCACCCTGGTGGACCTACGAGGTCCAACAGGCTACTAGAGAGGCTAGGAGGGCCGAGAGGGCCTTCAAGCAAACCCCAGGTATCTACCTCCGGCAAAGGCTCAACCGGAGCCTACGAGAGCGATCAAAAGCCATCCGGCTAGCCAGGCAAGGGCCTGGAGATTACCCTACAGAAGGCATCAGTGGATCCAAGCCTCCTTTGGAAGCTCGAAAGGTGGGCTCGTACAAAAAGCTTCCTACCTAACGATCTACCAAAACTACCCCCTCTTCAGGGGGCCCTGGCCAGCCAGATCTTACAACCATAGCTAGAAGGCCGAGGCTCTAGCAGCTAGATTCTTTCCAAACCCACCGGCTAACCTTAGTGATATCCTCGATACTACCTTCGCCCAAGCCTTCGACCGGCAGCTATTCGAGGTCCAGAAGAAGGTTACTATCGAGGATATAACTGAGGCCCTCTCGAAAATCAAACCTTGGAAGGCCCCCGGGGAAGATCTAATACCTACAGGCCTAATCAAGGCCTGTGGGAAACCACTATTCAAGATCCTAGCGGTTCTCTACACTAGGTGCCTAGAATTACAGTGGTACCCCTAGAGGTTCAAGAAGGCTAGAACGGTGGTTCTAACGAAGCCGGGGAAGTCCCCGGCTATATATAGAACCCCTAAGGGCTATAGGCCTATAGCCCTATTACCTACCCTAGGGAAGGTTCTAGAGGCTATACTAGCCAAGAGGGTAGCCGAGGCTGCGGAGCGGAACGGCCTACTACTAGACGAGCAGATAGGCAATAGGATAAGCAGGTCTACCGAACTAGCTATTCGGCTAGTAGTAGCCCAGGTTCAAGAGGCTTGGAGGCAGGGAGCAACTGCCTCCCTACTTCAACTAGATATATCTGGAGCCTTCGATATAGTCAACTATATAAGGCTACTAGATACCCTCCGAGCCTACGGCTTCCTAGGATAGCTAGTACGGTGGATCAAGGCCTGGCTAACTGGCAGAGAGACTACGCTCTTTTTCGACGGCCAGGCTACCGAGCCTATACTAATCAAGGCCGGGGTTCTACAGGGCTCCCCACTATCCCCGATCCTCTTTATCCTTTATATTGCTTCCCTATATAGGGCGTTAAAGGAGAAGCACCGGGGGTAGCTATAGTAGGCTTCGCAGACGACACCAACCTACTAGCCTTCGGCCGAGGCCCCAGGCCAACTGCCGGCAACTAGAAGAGGCCTAGAAGACCTGCCTATATGGGCCGAATCTAGGGGGATGGTCTTTGCCGGGGAGAAGAGCGAGTTGATCCACTTCAACAAGGGCCGAAAACAGTGGTCAAACCAGTCAACCTGGCCTACCTAGCCGGGGAGGGCTTCGATACAATACAGCCAAAGCCCTCTAGCCGATTCCTAGGGGTCTGGCTAGATTGGAGGCTAAATTGGAGGGCTTACAAGGAGGCTATAGAGCGTAAGCTGAAAACGCAGGACTTTGCACTATCTAGAATAGCTGCTAAGACCTAGGGCCCCGCTCTAGTCAAGGCCCGGGAGGTCTATACTAAATGTATCCGTAGTGCCCTGGCCTATAGAGCTTCAAGCTTCTATATACCCACCCCCTTTGGGGTCGGCACAGGGCATTGCGAGGGACCTCAGAAGGCTAGAGCAGGAGCCTACGTATAGTAGCCGGGGCCTATAAGGCTACGCCTATTCGAAGCCTAGAAACCGAGACCTTTGTCCCTCCACTAGACCTCTACTTCAACAGAGGCTAGCCGACTTCGAAGACCGACTTCAGATGCCAACCCTCCAAGCCCTCTAGAAGGCTATAGACCCCAGGTCTACTAGTCGAAGAGGCCTGCAAGAAGATCCAAAGCCGGTTTTGCCAGCTATAGGCGGCTAGGCGGCCTATAGAGGCCCTAGCTATAGAGGAAGCATCGGAAGTAATTTCGGCCTGGAAGGCCCAGGGCAAGCACTCCGAAGAGGCCCTCAACAAAGCCTGGAAACTGAGGTGGGCCTAGGGGGCTACGCGGCGGTATCAACGGTATAGGGCCCGGAACCAGGCCCTACCTACTACTCAACCGGCTGACTGCCGGCCAAAGTTCGACGAAAAGGCACTAGAAAGGCATAAAGGCCTTACTAAGGCCGAGAGCTCTCTACTAACCAGGCCCGAACAGGGGTTATAGGCCTTAGGGACTTCCTCTTTAGGGCTAGGGTTCCTGGAATACCTACCCCCTACTACGAATGCGGCTAGGGGCGGGAAACAGTGGAACATCTAGTAGTATGGTGCCCTCAACCACCTATTCCAAAAACTTGGCCGGCTAGCAATACGCTTACGGGGGGACCTGTACAAGGCCCTCGATGGGGGGGGAAACAAGGAGAGAGGGCTTGCAAGGAAGGTTATTAGGTGGCTACTAGGCTCTGGGAGGCTCCTAGAGTATAGGCTGGCCACTCGGCTAGAACTAGGCTAGACCACTGGCCTAGTTAGCCACCTAGCCTTCCTTTTCACCGGAGTGGAAGGATTCGAAGATTTAGATTAGAAAAGGGGAGGCAGAGGTTTTTAGTCCAGCCTTTTCAGGCACGGTTTTCCTTTGTAATTAGTAGTAGATGGTCCGGCGTGCCTACAGGCGCAGCGGAGTAGGAATATATAATATTTCCTATCACCCTATACGACCTTAAGCAAGTCAACGTAATAGTTAAAGGCCTTATTTGGTATATAGCCTATATAGATATATTAATATCGATAGGTATAAAAATAACGTATCTTCTTTACGTTATCCTAGACTAGAAGGACGATATTATTCTTAGGCGACTATAGATAGACGCCGAGGATATAACCATTTCCTCCTCTTAGAAGGAATTGAAGATTAGAACCTTAGGGCTAGTGATTAAGGAAAGGAGCTAAGAGGAGGGAGCTACCCTATTAGTCTCCTATAATCGGCAAGTGTGATGGAGAGCGCACCAGGGTTGGGGTTGTAAGTGCGCTTCCGCACTGGGAATAGCTTCCTGGCAGGGGGTTCCCCCTTTTCCTACGCATCGCGGGGCCTGTATTCCTACCTTTCCCCTCTCTCCTCCTCAGCTTTCGATTAGCAGAATTGAGTAGTATTTGCCAGCGCCTTGAGCCTCGCCTATATATTGCTCGTCTCTTACAGCAAGCGTATTTAGAGCTCTTATAAAGAGAGCTAGAAGAACCTAGAGAACCTGCCCTAACTAGAAGGGAGCCTATTAGGATATTTATAGCTAGCCTAGTAGATATCGAGTAAGCCCTAGCACTAAAGAAGTAATAGAGACCCTAGATAGAAGCTGCTATAATACTACTACTACGAATTCCTTCCCCTCTTTAACAAAAATGCTATAGACTAGCTACCCCACTAACTAGGGGTAGACTACGAAATTCCCTTAGAAAAGGACGAGAATGGATAAGAAAAGCTCCTACTTTAGGGGCTACTTTATAGAATAATCGAGAGAGGAATTGATCGTCCTATAGAAAACCCTTATAGAACTTCTTAATAAGAACTTTATCTAGGCAAGTAGCTCGTTAGCCTTAGCCCCTATTTTATTCGTCAAGAAGCCTAGAGGTGGACTACGCTTCTATATCGATTACTATAGGTTGAACGCTATTATACGTAAGGACTAATATCTACTTCCCCTAATCAACGAGACTCTTAGGTCTCTATTAAAGGCAAAGTGGCTTATAAAGCTAGATATAATTACTACATTTTATAAGATCCAGATCAAGGAGGGAGACGAGTAGAAGACGGCCTTCTATATAAGATATAGGCTTTATAAAAGCTAGTTACCCCCTTCGGCCTAACTAGCGCGCTAGCTACCTTCTAGCGCTATATTAATAAGACATTATAGGAGTACCTCGACGAGTTCTGCTTAGTATATATAGACGACATTATTATCTACTCTAATGGTTCTCGCTCTAACTATAGGAGGAAAGTTAAAATAGTTATAAAGAAACTCTAAGAGGCAGGTCTCTAGGTTGATATTAATAAATGCGACTTCGAGGCGAAGAGCGTTAAGTATCTAGGGTTTATCGTCGAAGCTAGGAAGGGGATCTATATTAATCTAGAAAAATTGAGGCGATTAAGTAGTAGGAGCGTCCTAAATCTATTAAGGGAGTTCGTAGGTTTATTAGATTCGCCAACTATTACTAAGAGTTTTGTCCCGAACTTCTTAATAGTAGCGATACCCTTAACTGCCCTTACTAAGAAGGAGTTCCCTTTATCTAGTCACCTTAGTATAAGGAAGCCTTTAAGCAACTTAAGACCCTCCTTATTAGTGCCTCTATCTTAGCCTAGTAGGACCCTGACTAGAAGATAGTAGTTGAAATAGACTCCTCGGGGTATATAATTAGAGGAGCACTTTCTTAGTACAACGACGAAGGAATCTTGCAACTAGTAGCCTTCTTCTTAAAGAAGAATAATACGGTAGAGTGCAACTACCTAATATACGATAAGGAGCTTCTAGCTATCGTACGATGCCTTGAACAATAGGACGTAGAACTACGAAATATACCGTCCTTCGAGATCTAGATAGACTATAAGAACCTCGAGTATTTTTAGAAGAAGCGGTAGTTAAGCAAGAGATAGGTGTATTAGGTAGAAATCCTCGCCTATTATAACTTTAGGCTAAGGTATTGGCCTAGCAAGGAAGCGATAGTTCTAGATACTCTCTTAAGGAGAGAATAGGATATACCGGCTAATAGATTTGACAAGCGCCTAGCGGGGCGCTACTTCTAGTTGCTGAAAGCTTAGAGAGGCTATATCTCTATATATCGAGCCTAGATCAAGACCCTCCTAAATATAGCGGCCGTAGGAGAATTAGAGTCCCCCTCTAGTTAGCTGGAGATGAAAGTCAATATAGGATTTATAAGGGCAGGCGATTAGGATAGAGAGGGCAACGACAATGCTAATAAGTTAGACCTACTAGAGAACCTATTCGTCGAAGGCCTGCTTAAGGACCTTTAGAACTAAGGACTAGAAGCAAATAACTAGTACTAGCTAATTCGCTAGATAGTTAGAGAGGCGAAAGATAACTACCCTTATAGTAGAGACTACCTATCTTGATTTCCAAGTATTCGATCGACGAAGGAAAACGACTCTATTAGAGGGGACGGATTTAGGTCCTATTCTCCGAACTACTATATACTCGAATTATCTAAGAGATATACGACTCGGCTCTCTCTAGTTACCTAGGTAGAGACCTTACCAAACTATTAATTGCCTATAACTTCACTTGGCCTAGCCTTAGCCAAGATATCCAAAAGTTCCTCTAGAACTACGACGTTTATAGAAGGATAGCGATATAGAGAGAGAAGCGAAGAGGCTTATTAAGGCTACTACCTATCTCTAAATAAATTTAGAATAAGATTTCGATAGATTTTATTACTAGATTACCCTATCTAGCCCTAACTAGGTAGATACAATTATAGTCGTTACTAACTACCTATCGAAGAGCGTAATATTTAAGGCAATAGCGTTGATAACGACTAAAGTAGTAGCCGGACAGCTACTTAAATACCTGATTCGGCATTATAGTCTCCCCTTAGCGATTGTCTTAGATAGAGGCCTTTAGTTTATTAGTCTTATATAGAAACGGATTTGCGAGCTCCTTAAGATTACCTAGCGGTTGTCAATAGCCTTCTACCTAGAAACCGATAGCGCAACGGAACAAGCCAACTAGGTACTAGAGCATTACCTTTGTGTCACGAACCAACTATATTGCGGCCGGGTAGGACCAACCAGAAGCAAGCAGAGCCAATCAAGGGTGATATAGAGGCTGAGCAAATACAAGAGGATTAGTGGTACTAAGAAAATAAGCTAGCGGCAGGGATCAGTATAGATCAGTGAATAAGCGTAACTAAGCTAGAGGCTTAGTAGGGATTAGTAACTAAGCTAGACTAAGCCAATAGGAGGAAGCTTATATATAGTTCACGATCTTTAAGCCTACGAGCACTATAGTAGCTTCCTTAGTAAGCAACTAGAGTTCTAGTCTTCTAGGAACTTGCAAGGACAATTACTCTATATATTGTTGTAGACCTTTTGGCTCTACCAAATAGTTATCCCGACCCTAGACATACCTTTAGGAGTCCCTCTTAGATATAGGATAGACTATTCGTTATACGTTGCTTACTCTACCTTTTATCTATTACGGACTTGACTAAAGGTATACGATTGCTATTATAGCTCCTAATACCCCGAATACGCCTACTCCTTCGACTTCGAACGTTACTACTCTAATAGCAGCCTAAGTTTAGCAGATGCTTGGACCTATCCAAGAGTATATTGCTTAGCTCGAGGCTAAGAATGCTCGGCTCTAGGCGGGCACTATTGTTAAGGCTAAACTCGAGGCTCTAGCCAAGTACGGAGGCGGTAAGGACGAACTTGCTAGATAGCTTGTCCTAATGAAAGCCTACTTCTTATACTATCCTAAACGTTTTGCTAACGAGGCTTAGAAGGTCGGCTTCGTAGCCTTACACTTAGAGGGAAGAGCACTTAAGTGGTTCGAACCAACTCTTAACGACTACCTAAAGAACTAGGATAAGGACAACTAGGACGAATTCACTTAGCAGGTCTTTAGCAACTATAATAGGTTCGAGGAGGAACTCTACAAGGTATTTAGAGATATAGACGAGAAACTCTATATATAGGAACGACTCGTACGACTTCGATAAACTAAGTCGGCTACGAACTACGTCACTTAGTTCTAGCAGGACTCACTTTGTGCCGAGATCAACGAGGAGGGCCTTATATAGTTGTTCTACGACGGCCTTAAGGAAGAGGTCAAGGACAAGCTATATAAGGTTGATAGGCTAGACTTACTCGACGGAGCTATAGCAATATAAGGATCGACGATCGCCTATACTAGCGTAAATAATAGTATAGAGGTAGAAACGGTACGGCTTAGGTTAGTGCTAGAGCGAACGTCGGACGAAAGCGTTAGTATAGTAGTACGTTATATAGTATATACTTAGGTATAATAGATGTAGACGCTACCTAGAAGTAGGGTGAAGCAAGAAGAAGGATAAGTCTTAAGTCACTTGCTTTAACTATAGTAAGAAGGGATACTTTAAAAGGGAATGCCGATCCCCGAAAAAGGACTAGAAGCCTATCCTAGGCTAAGAGACCGCCATTATCGATAAGTATATTAAGGTAGTTGAAGTCAGTTATTACGAGTATACTTTTGACGATAGACTTAGCGATACTATAGAAGTCGACTCTAAGGGAGAAGCACTACTATAGTGATACGGGCTTTCTAAGAAGAAGTTATCGCTAGGGTATAGTAGTATACTTATACTACTAGAGCCTAGACTACTATTAGCGATCTAGGAACACTAGCTCGATAAAATAACTAGGAAGTTAACAACGACTATAATATTAAGTATACTAATAGTAATATTAGTGATATATAGCTAGACGATATAGTTGAGAACCAGCTTGCACGACTCAAGGCTAAGGTTGAGTACCTTCGAGCTAGGTACTAGACTAATAAGGAACAAATAGTTAATCTAGAGGAGTATTGTAAAAAGCTCTACGACGAAATTCTTTAGTAGTAGAACCTTTAGACTAGGAAGTAGGACGGACTACTACCTATAGGAAAGAACTAGATCCCTAAGACCTATATCTATAATCTAGAATAGGAATTTAGGAAGGCCGAAGCAGCTATACGAAAAGAAGGACGACAAATCCCTATATAGCGGTAGTACTAGTAGTAGTATATATTATCTCAGCAATAGGAAGACTACGATAGAGGTTATATAGGATAGCTTTAAGCTAGAAGTCCCTACTATCGAAGGAGATATCCTTTAGATCTATCCTTAGAACCCGAATTATATTAGGATTCTATAGTTCTAGTATATTATAGACAGATATCGTTACTACTTAAGGAGAAGTATAACTATAACTATTAGCTAGTTCGATATATTAGGACTAATAGTCAACTAGAGGCTATTACCTAGGCGTTCGATTATAGTAAAGGAGGATTAGGAAGCCTTTAGAACTTCTATAGAAGATATACTAGCATACTTTATATAGTACTAAAGAGAGTATAGCTAGAACTATATAGGCAACGTAGGACTATTAAGCAGGACTATAGCAACTGCCTAAGCTAGGACTGCTATTGGTATACTTAGTATAAGATCGAGGATCTTAAGGCTTCCGCTAGGTATAAGGAAGGTAGGAATAGAATTGCCTATACTATAAGTAGAAGAAGGAGACTATTAACCCTAAATAGGAAATTAAATATAAGAAATAGCTCTAGAAAACTAGATACCTAACGCTATAAGCTAAGGTATAGATAGGGACGCCTTAATTTACTAGGAGCGTTTAGGAAATGGCTTAAAGGCCTCTAAGAGGCCTAGCAAAGAGTAGTAAACTTACTTAGGAAAGCTATACGATATAGGTAGAGTCGATATAGATAGAGGGCTTTCTATAATCTCCTAGTAAGCCTATAAGAGGTTGCTACAATTTTAAATTAGGACGATAAACCTAATAAGAGAATTTAGGTTATAGTACGCTAGAAAGGATTCTAGGTACTAGCATTGGTAGATAGAGGGTTACGACTCGACCTCATCTTACTAATATTCGTTAATAGGCTTAGGATTCCTTAGAGAATTAAGGAAGGAGAGTTATATATCGTTAAGGGACTATTTCTAATATAATAGGTACAATAAGAAACGGAACTACTCAATATCGAGGTAGAAGGCAAAACTACTTAAGTAGTATTCGATATTATAGATATAGGGCTAGATAAGGATATAATCCTTAGGCGCCTATAGTATAGGGATTACGACCTAGATATCGATTAGAAGGGAGATAGCTATCTACGACCTTGAGAAAAGGGGGAGTATCTAACTAACTCGATAGGAGGCGTAGACGAAGGATCGCAACGAAGCGGAATACTAAAGAGAAATGTTATTTGCAGATCTACTATATAAGATAATCGAGGATAGAATAGATCCTATAGACTTAGGAAAAGCGGTAGTTACTAGGGTTAAGAACATTATATAAAACGATAGAAGAAGATATAGGCGAAGCGAGAAGTAGCTATAATCTTAGTCGACGAGTAAGGACAGCTTACATTTGAAAGCTAGCTTATGGAACTCGAAGTAGCGAGTATAGAGTTAGGCATCAACAAGTTTATGTACTATAAGGTATAGCAAAGAATATAGAATAGGCAGGATCCTAGACGACTATAAGGGATACTAGCATTCGAGGTAAAGTATCTTAAAGGGCTACTAGACTATAGACCTTAGGATTACGAGATCAAACTCAAGGAAGGAGCCTAGTTGAAGTTTTTCAAGGTATATTATACTAACGAAAAGCAAGATATAGAGTTGAGGAGATATCTTAAGAAGAACCTTAAGATAGGGTATATAGACTATCGATATTGCTAGTAGGATACCTAGTCCTATTTATTCCTAAGAAGAACAGGGAGCTCTAGATATATATAGACTACCGATAGCTGAATAAATAAATAGTAAAGAATTAGTACCCCCTACCCCTAATTTCGTACTTATAGGACTAGCTAGCGGGAGCATAATACTTCACGTATCTTGATACCTACACCGCGTATAACCTATATTCGTATTAAGGAGGGTAATAAATGGAAGATAGTATTCTAGATACTTTATAGATATTATAAATACTAGTTTATTATTTAGATGACGAACGTACTAGCAACGTTCTAAGCTATTATTGTATATAATAGAATTATCGTAATAGATTTATAGTCTGCTATCTAGATAATATCCTATCTACTCTAAGATACTCGAGGAATATAATGAATATATTAAGGAGATATTTAATATACTCTACGAATATAAGCTCTTGGTAATAAAGAGAAGAGCGAGTTCTATATTAGAAAGATAGTATTCTAGGATTCGAGATCTCGCTAGGAGAGATTTAAATCGAACCAGAAAAAATTAAAGTAGTTAAGGACTAGCCTATACTAATAAGTATTATAGAAGTAAGAGGATTTCCTTAGTTTTATCAACTTCGTTAGGATATTTATTAGGAACTTCGGCGATATTGTAAGACCCCTTATAGAATTTATAAAGAAGGATATAGTCTTCAAATAGTAAGCGGAATATAAGTAAGCTTTTAAGACTATCTGCAAAGTAGGTACTAATAGAACCTATACTCGTATTGCTAGACCTATAGTAGTAGTTCGAGGTTAAATCCAACGCTTTGACTTTACGATTAGAGTTACAACTTAGATAGAGAGACGGGAATAGTATGCTATACCTGTTGCGTTCTTCTCTAGGAAACTCCAAGAAGAACCCTAGAAGAACTATCTAATATCGATAAGGAGCTACTCGCTTATTGAAGCATTTAGAGAATAGAGACTATATCTAGCGATATAATATAAAAGTATAGGTCTATTAGACTATAAGAACCTAATATACTTCGCACTATAAAGGAACTGTAAGGATAATATATTTGCTAGTCGAACTTCTTATCCTAGTTCAACTTCACGATCGCTATAAGAAAGGCTTAGAAAATATATATATAGATGCCTTAAGTAGGAGGACGGATCACTTCGACGGAATTACTAAGATAGTATACTATTATTTAGACAATAGCTAGTCGGTTTATTATTGTATAAATCCTAACCGACTAATAACTACAAAGTTGCTAAGTCTTAGTAATAGAGGATAGAGCCCGATATATACCCTCTTAATAGATCTTAGATTATTGTACTATCTTTAGAGAAGAACGTTAGGATAAGGGATAGCAATAGACGTTGGATACCCTAAACTAGATCGAGGAATAGGAATAGAATTGCTACTACCTTAGGAAATAGGGAGTCTACCAATAAGGGAATACTCTTTAGTATGGGCAAGGCCTACGTCGATGTATTATAATAACTTCCTTATATAAGAAATCTATAAGTCAAAACTCGGAGGATACCTAGGCATTGTAAAGACTATTGCGAAGGTAGGTATAGTATTATAACTTTCCTAAACTTCTGAAAGTTATATAGAAGTCGTTGGCAAATACTATATTTATAAAAGGCAAAGGCCTTATATTAAACCTTATAGCCTTTTACAACCTTTATAGTTATAGAACGACTATAGAGTTTAGTACGGATAGACTTTATTATAAGCTACTAGTCTTAGAAGATACAATAATAGGAGTAAAGTATAATAGCATCCTTATAGTAGTAGATCGACTTACTAATAGATATACTTCCTCCTATATAAAGAGACCTAGACGGTAGAGCAACTTGTAGACGTAATCTATAGGAACGTTACCTTAGTCTATAGATAGCTAGAGGAGTAGATTATAGACTAGATACTAAGTTCGTTTCAAAATTTTAGAAGGCTTAATACGAAGCTCGGAGTCAAGAGCAAGCCTTTGTTAGCCTACTACCCCTAGACGGATAGATAGATAGAAAGGATGAACTAGTATCGAATAATATCTATAGTATTATATCAATTTCGAATAAGACGATTAGGTTGATCTATTACTAGTCGCCTAACTTATATACAACTCACTTTTTACCTAGATATTAAAGTTATACCCTTCTTTATAACTTTAGTTACGAAGCAAACTTATACTAGGGACTAGATATTATAGTACCTAGGGCGGTAGTTAAGGTAGAGTAGATGCATGCTCTATACTATAGGCTAAAGCAGGAACTTAACTTTGTTAGGGACTAGATAAAGCAATACTATAATAAGAATTAGCTCGAGGGACCTCGCCTAGAAAGGGGAGACAAAGTCTACCTTATCTTATAGAATTTATAGATAAAATAACCCTCGAAGAAACTCGACTTTAAGAAGATTAGACTATTTAAGATCGAGGAAAAGGTCGGAAACACTACTATCGACTATCCTTACTAGCAATAATAAGGTTGCAGACGAACGTCTTTTATATTTTATTTCTAGAACTAGTATCTAGGAATATACAGCTCGAAACGGATATAGAGGCCGAAGACAAAGAAGAAGAATAGGATATCGAGGAAATTCTCGATTTATAGCTCAATAATAGACGACTTAAATATCTCGTCAAGTAGCTAGACTTTAGGTATAAAGACAACTTATAGGAACCCGTCAAGAACCTCTACTACCCTAAGAAACTAGAGGAGTTCTACTAGAGGAACCCTAATTAGCCGAAACTAAAGGACTAGTATTATTAAAACCAACCAACTATAGAATTAGGAGGGGAAGCTCAAACCCGCAAAATCCTAGTCAACAACTCTAAAAGCGCCTAGCATATGAACTTACCCAACCAAGGACTACTCTTCCGATATAACTAGAGGATCTAGAGGAGGTTTAGAAGTAGAGGCTTACTATTATCTTCATCTAGAGCCTAAATCCTACGACGAACTAGAATAGAGCCCTACTCTTAATCTTATTTCGTTGACGACGAAGATAGTTTAGACGACTTAGGAGCGTACTTAGTTGCTCCTCTACTCGTTCAATCTCATTATCAACTTGCTTTTTCGTAGATATATTCCTCGTCACTTCTAATATTAGAACTATAGCAAGAGAAAAAAAAAAAAAGGGATAAAAAGGCTTACAAGCATCCGTTATATTCGATCTATCGCAAGGCATACTAGCGTAAATACAATATAGATATTAGGAAGAATCGGCGACTTGATATATAGCAGCTAAGGCTTCGCCTCGAAATAGCGAGTATATAGCATCTCGTTAGGGTAGCCGTCCTACTCGTCTTAGCAATTAAAATACGGCATTCTCGAGTCGTATTATAGTCGCGCTTCTTAATATAGCTCGCTATAGTTAGTAGGATAAGAGAGATATAGGAGAAAAAGTCTTACTAGGATAACGGTATTAAAGGAAGGGGCTATTAGCGTTTTTGAGGTAGCACGATTAGGTCTTTTAGGACGAAAGATATCGAGAAGGGCATCGTATTACGAACCAACTATAATTGCGGCTGGGTAGGACAAACTAGAAGCAAGTAGAGCTAATCAAGGGTAATATAGAGGCTAGCAAATGCAAGAGGATTAGTAGTACTAAGAAATAAGCTAGCGCAGGGATTAGTATAGATCAGTGAATAAGCATAACTAAGCTAGAGGCTTAATAGGGATTAGTAATTGAGCTAGACTAAGCCAATAGGAGGAAGCTATATATATAGTTCACGATCTTTAAGCCTACGAGCACTATAGTGGCTTCCTCAGTAAGCAACTAGAGTTCTAGTCTTCTAGGAACTTACGAGGACAATCACTCTTATATTGTTGTAGACCTTTTAGCTCTACCGAACAGTTATCCCAACCCCAGACATTCTTCAGGAGTCCCTCTTAGATATAGGGACAGACCGTTCGTCACACTTTGCTATTATATAATATACTAGCAAGATGATTAGGCAGACCTATTGCCTATAGCAATATTAGCTATTAACAACTAAACTATAATATTGATAGGAATCAGCCCTTTTTCCTAACGTATAGCTATAATATAGATCTTCTTGACCTATCTAGAGAGTAGGAAGGACTATAGATTACTAGAAGGTCCCTAGTAGCCTGTGGAGAAGCTTTCGTCGCTAAGCTTAAAGAGGCAATAGAAGTACAAGCTACGATAGCTGCTATATAGGAGTAGTAGGAAGAGTATATAAACTAAGATTAGCAAGTAGCTGAACAATTCCGTATAGGAGATAAGGTCTAGCTCCGCCTAAGGAATGTCAAGACTAGCCGGCCTTCGAAGAAGCTCGACTAGCTTAATACCAAATATATAGTTATAGAACTAATCGGCTCCTATGCCTGCCGCCTAGATTATACTAGGCATTTACAATGTCTTCTATATTATATAGTTGAAGAGAGCTAGCGATGACCTACTACTATTATAGAGGCAGGATGATACCCAACCTCTAGCAATTATACTAGAAGATAGCCTAGATAGCGAGAAGGAATAGCAAGTCGAAGAAATCCTCTAAGCTAAGATAATAAGAGCCGGAACTAGAGTAAGTCAAGTAGGTAGGCTACGTACAACCTATATAGGAACCTTTAAGCGCCTTCTGAAATAGAAGTATTGGACTAGTTTGAGGCTACCTATAGAAAGATTATAGAAAGCGATACTTCCCCTAGGAGGGGAGGGGGGTATATAACGGGCTAAGCCCTAGTGTGAGAGACGAGCAATATATAGGCGAGGCTCAAAGGCGCTGCTAATACTACTCAATTCTGCTAATCGAAAGCTGAGGAGGAGAGAGGGAAAGGTAGGAATATAGGCTACACGATGCGTAGGAAAAGGGGGAACCCCCTGCCAGGAAGCTATTCCTAGTGCGGAAGCGCACCTATAACCCCAACCCTAGGTGCGCCTTGGGTACGCCTTAGGTACGCCCTCCGTTATAACCCCCCCCTCTAAAAAAGCTCGCCTCGAGCTTTTCCGGCTATAAAGGTCGAAATGCGCTCTAAGCCGTATTGCCGAGCCGACTATACGATCATCGTTTTGGGGCCTTATTTCTTCTATTACGAGCGCTATAGGCGCCGGCCCCGGCCACTAGCTGTCGTCATCTAGGTGAGGTTCTATATACTAGTCCTTGGCCGTGGCTAGCAACTACTCGTTGAGCCGTATTAGGGGCCTAGCCTAGTCTAGGTAGTCATCGTAGAATCGCTTTAGGGCCGCTGGCGCATTCTAGAAGTCCGACGCTAGATACTAAGCCGGGTCTAGGTCCTAGCTACGCTACTAGGCTTAGTACTGAAGCTTGCCGTAATAGGTCCGGCTAGCTAAGATCCTTTCGACCTCCTATTCCTCTTAGCCCGCTATATCTTTGCTAGGCAGATTCTCGGCAGCTTGCCTTAGCAACGGGTTATTTGGGTACCGCCGTAGCTGGTCGGCTATAAATTTGGTCGATCTACGCTAGGATTCTAGGAGCTCGAGCTAGTAGGCCCTAGTAGTAGTCTTCTTAAGGATCCTATAGTATTGCTACGTAATAGGGAAGGAAAGCTTATTGCTTAGGCGGCTAGTTAGTTCGGGGGACTATTTAACGATAATTATATAGTCGCCAACGTCGAAATCTAGCTTATAGTAGTATTAATTTACTTACGCCGCCTATTCCTCCTAGGCCTTCGTAATCATCTATCGGGTATAGTCGATATAGCCTTAGATCTAGCGGGCCGCCTCTTACGCCGATTCGCAGTTTAGTTGCTCCGAGGGTCGTCGAAATCCTATATTCGGGATTCCTAGTCAAACGGCATCGGTATTAGGAAGCTAAATAAGACCTCGTATAGCTATAATCTAGTACTATTATATAGAAGGCCTATCTAGACGGCGTCGAGGCTAGGATCGTACGAGACTAGTTATCTTGAAAGTGGCTGACGAACGGCCTCAGCTACTAGTTAATATACTAGTTAAGGTTCTCGACTTGCTAGCGGTCTAGGAGTGCCCTGCCGTTGCTAGCTTCTATTTAATCCCAAGGATCTAGGATAGCTCGTCGGTAAATTCGGCTTAGAATTGCGGTCCCTAGTCGCTAATGATCTCCTTTAGTAAGCTTAATACTTGGTATAGGCCCTTGTAGTATATCTTTGCTATATCGTAGGTAGTAGCGCTTCTCTTATATAGAACGGTCTATAATGCCTTCGTTAGTCGATCGATTATAACTAATATATATTATTATAACTATAGTAGTCTAGCAGCAGTTCGTTGAAATCCATGACCAAGCATTACTAGGCCATTATAGCAGCGGATCGGCTATAATAGCCCTAGGGTCTTATCGCGTAGATGCTTCGATAATCGGTATAGTATATAGTTATCGACGAAGATCCTAATATCGCCGCTTATCCTCGGCTACTAGTACTAGGCGGCTACTAGCTTCTTAGTCTTGCTCTAGCTAGGGTATGCTATAACTAGTTGGCTATATGCCTCCTAGATGACCTAGGTCCTTAAGTACCTAACCATAGGTATAAACTAGTCTACCGCTATAGGAGTAGCTAGTCGCCTAGGAGGGAGAACTCAGGGTAGCCTACGCGTACTTGATCGCGCTATTCGTCTAACTTGGCGCTATATAGTTAGCCTCTAAAGATCGTCAACTAGTTAGAAACTAGAGCCTAGCGGTAGGGTAATGCCTTTGTCGAGGGCTATAATCGTTACGGCTATCGGCTCCTATATAGCCTAGCCCCTAGCCTATACTAGGGCGAAAATCTATATTGTATAGTATACTTCGCGTTTAGCCTTCTATATAGCGGTGTCTTCCGTCTTCTAGGAGAGGGCATTGGCGGTAGCATTCTTACTTCCTAGCTAGTACGTAATATAAGAAGTTGTACTATAAGAGTAGCTCGGCCTATCCTACCTATAGATGTTCAATAGCCGCTTTATACTAAAGTACTTCAATGCTTTATAGTTGGAAACGATTAGGAAAGGCTCTTCGCTCTATAGACTAATTAGTTCAGCCCTCCAATACTATAAGGCCCGAACTATAGCTAGGAGCTCCTTATTGTAGATAGAGTAGTTGAGCTTAGCGCCTTGCATCGTCTTAGAGAAGTAGGTTATAGGGTGCTACTAGCTATCATCACTTCTAGGATAGTACCCCTACAACTATACCTTATAAAGCATTAGTTTTAATATAGGTTAGCTAGCTATACTAAAAGTGGGCTAGGACTAGTCTAGCGAGGAGGCGCTTCTTTAGCTCCTCGAATATATATTAGCAATCTTACGTCTAAACGAATAATATATCCTTTCTTAGTTAAGTTGGTTAGGGGATAGGCGATATACCTATACTCGTAGACGAAATAGCGATAGAAGTTGTAGAAGCTAAGGAAGGATATACCTACTTAATAGTAATTAGACCTCCTAATCGCGGACTACTTCTAGCTTCTAGGGGTCAGAGCAATGCCCTTAGTCCTAACGATGAACCTAAGGAACTTGGTCTCTATAAATAAAACTTGCACTTCTTTAAGTCGGCCTATAACCTAGCCTCGTATAGGCGTTCTAAGACATAGCGAAATAGATCTCGTACTCCTCTTATATAGCCGAGAAGATTAGGATATCGTCAATATAGGCGCTATAGAAGTCGTCGGTAGCCTATTAATATATTATTAATAAAACCGCTAGAAGGTTGCAGGTCCATTGGTCAGGCCGAAGGGCATTACTTTAAACTTGTACGTACTATACTATATTTAAAAGGTCGTTAAGTCCTTATATATTTAGGGCTAATTCGAATCTAGTAAAAGGCTTGCCGGATATCAATCTTCGTAAAGATCTTTGCTTAGCAATTCGGGCTAGGGTCTTATCAATTAGAGGTAGTAGGTACTAATCTTTCTTAGTCATCGCATTTAGCTTATAGTAGTCGTATAGAAACGAAGGCTTCTATCGCCCTTAATAGTAAATAGGATTAGGGCCGCCTATAGTACGTTGCTCGGCTCGATAAAGCCCTTCTATAGGTTCTTGGTGATATATTTCTAGGCCGCTTCTAGCTCTTTAGTAGAGAGCCTCTATAAGCTAGTATAGCTAAGGTCTCCTAGGTCCGATTCCTAGTAGAAGTTCGATCTTATAGTCATATTCGATTAGAATAGGGGTAGTATATCGGATTTAGCCTTACTAAATATATCAAGGAAGTTGTAGTAGCAAGTAGGCACTCTGTTCAAGTGCCTATTAATATAATCGCTTATCCTCGCTCCCTAGGGTTGTTTTTAGCTCTAGGATCCTATCGATTTCGTAGAGTATAGTAATGCCTGTTGCAGCTATATATTGCCCCTTTTTTCAGCTGATTTGCTAGAAGGTAGTAGTATTAATCACTACGATATTAGGGGGTAGGGACTTATACTAGCCAACGGCATTACAATATAGGATATAGGGCCCCTAGGCATTAACGCCCTACTTTAATAGATCAACCATCGTTGCTAGCTTCTAGGGTTCTACTTCCTTAGGTTGCCTAATTGAAGGAGGAAGATCCTAAAGATTCCGTTCTATCTTAGCGACGCCCTTATCTTATAGCGCGGCTAGTCGGGACTTTAAGGGTTTAGCTAGCCGAGGCAAAATCGTTACTTTCTTTAGTGCTTTCTAAGTCCTAGGTTCTATATTTGCCTATACCTCTAGTTTAGCGATTCGCTTCTTACTATAGCTCGGCCTATATAATAGCAATAGTCCTCTTCTTCTATTAGTCTTTCCTAGCATCGGATATCCTCGATGTCCTTCGGGTCTAGTAGCTTCGCGGTGACTAGTCTAACTATATATTTATCTTTCTTTTCTAATCAAGGTTAGGTTCCTACTTAGCGGGAATAGTAGTCTTTAGCGTCTATAATTAGCTAATATATTATAGAAGTCAGCTATTTCAGCAATAATAACTTTATATAACGAGTCGACGATAGTCAGCTATTCGTTTCAATCGTTCGATTCTAGACTATTAGGTATACTCTTAAAGCAAGATTAATAGTCTAGGAGATAGAACTATTAAAGCCTCTAATAGGGTAAGGTTCAAAGTTAGAGAACCTCTTATAACCTAGCTATTTAACTAGTTGCTCGCTAAACTTCCTATAACGAAGAGGTAACTATTCGCTCCTATATTAACTAGATATAGGTAGTTAACGAACTTCTATTAAATAATAAGATATAGGAGGTAAGAAAAGGCTCGCTACTAAGATACCTTCGAGGAAGTCTAGATTCTTCTATACTATAGTCGATTTATCCCTAGGAGGGAGTCAATTTTACCTAGGGTATTTAGTTTTCAAATCGCTAAGTTCTTTATAGTAGGTACTATTCTAGCTGCTATTACTAAATTAGGGGGAAGGTGCTAGTCGGATACCTATTAGGACTATAGATATATAATATAGGATTCGCGTTAGGATTAGTATATAGGTAGCTTTATAGCTCTCTTAGGGTAGTCCCTCGATAGATGCCCCTTTTCCTAGTAGACGAAGTAATAGCCTTCGTTGTATAATGCTAGACATCGTTAGTATTTAGCTTAGTAGGTAGGGTTATTAGGCGATTACTATACGATTACCACCTCTACTATATATATTATATAGTTCCTAGTATAGCTCTATTATCTGGCCTATAGCATGCTTATTAACTAAGGCAATGTTCGAATATAATGCAGCAAATCGGTTGAAATCGACTATAGGGTCTATATATAGAAGTACTACTATAGTCTATAGCGTAGGGGTAAGCGGCTACGGAATTTAGCCTTCTACTTAGACTTATTGCGACCTAGTTCGCTAGCTAGCCTATTAAAGTCATTCTTAAAGGAGGCGAAGTTAGTAGAAGTCGCTAGCTTAAGCTAGTTAAATATATTAAAGGCTTCTTCGACTTAGTTCGGGTTCGAGTATTTACGCTATAAGTAGTCTAGTAGCTTATATAAGGAAGAAACTAGGTTAGGATAAGTCTCTTATAAATAGGGCGCTAATATTATGGCTGCCCTATACTAATATAGCTCTTAATATACGCTTGCTTAGCTATATCGTTAGTAAAGCGATTGGCGTTAACTTCTAGCTTCTTCGAGATAGCTCGGTGCTATACTTTAAACTTCATCGTATCCTTATTAGCCTTATTATAAAAGATAGGAGGGTCTAGGAGCCTATCGCTCTTCTAGCTAGCGCCTACTAGTATAGGGTGCTCGATATCTTTAGTCTAGCTACGTATCTATCTTTCTCGTTCGCTCGTATCTTTAGGTTCTTTATCCTAATAGGCGCGTTATAGGCGTTAGCAAGCAGTTAGTTAATATAGCTCGGTAATCTAGGTATCTCGCTAAGCTAGCTCAGCCTCTCTAGTAGCTAGCTTAGTAGCGAGGTCATTCTTCGTTTTACTTTCCTTTTATATAAGCGGAGCGCTTAGCAACTTCTTTAATGCCTATAGAGGCGGGTATCTTAGTAGCAGGAGTATCCTATAGGTCGTTCGGGTTCGTTATTATAGCTTCGTTTGGTAGTCTCCAGGCGTATAGCGTAGCTATAGTCGATTCTTCGATTCTTCACTTCTTTAGGCGCTTCAAATAGCCGTTTCGGTTCTTTAGGGCGCGTTATTAGCTAGGCTATTTTCTTCAATTCTTCAGGTTCGTTGCTGGCGCGTAGCGTAGCTAGGCACTTCATTTAGTCAGGGCACGCAATATAGCTATTAGTTCTTCGGTTTGGTCGGCGCCTTCGGCTGCTAGACGGTTCTTCTTCGTTCGGGGCGCGCAACGTAGCTATAGGTCGTTCTTCGGTTTGGTCGGCGCCTTTGGCTGCTAGACGGTTCTTTTGGTGGGATATTCTTAAGCCTTCCTAGGCGGTAGGTTTGAGCTTTCGATTATAAGAGACGAGCAATATATGGGCGAGGCTCGAAGGCACTGCTAATACTACTCAATTCTGCTAATCGAAAGCTGAGGAGGAGAGGGGAAAGGTAGGAATATAGGCTACGCGATGCGTGGGAAAAGGGGGAACCCCCTGCCAGGAAGCTATTCCTAGTGCGGAAGCGCACCTATAACCCCAACCCTGGGTGCGCCTTGGGTGCGCCTTAGGTGCGCCCTCCGTCCAACCTAGGCAGGCCTCGGCCACCCTCGGCCAACCCCTAACCCTCGTATACGCCCCTGCCCCTAAACGTCAATACTAATATTGCTAGTAGCGACCCCTATCGTGCCTACCTCTTTCGGGTTGTTGCCTTCCTCTAGTCAGGTAGAGGCCACGTCACCTACTTTACTATATCCTTCCCCCTCTTCCTCGTTCCCTTTCTTTCTCCTTCTTCTTCTTCTTTTCTCTAAGATTGGATATACTCGTAGAGTCGTCATCAGCTTAGTTGAAATACACTTCTAAGACCATTACAATCGTAGCTGAAGTGAAGGGGTACAAGCAAGGCAGGCAGTAGCTATTACTGAGCACCGTGAACGTAGAGGTAGGGGTCAGGAAGGAATCACATTGAACTCTGCCTCCCTCTCTCCTTCGGTTGCCCTATGCCCCTCTTATGGCCTGTCGACTAGCCTTGCCCTCCTATATCCTACAGCTCTGAAACAGCTATGCAACACTATTCAGACGCTGCGTACGCGCCTGCAACAGATGTGAAACCTAATGATGTGTCACCCCTGTGCGCCACGTGGACGGGGCGTACTAGCCACCCGGCGCCGATCCGTCCCCACTTCCTCGGCAGGTGGGCCCGGAACCCGGACCCCCATTCCATATCCTGACAGCCTTATACTAGAAGTTCCGGAACGGGCGGTTTTACTACTATATAAGGGGTATAGCGGGTAACGTGTATGATAAGCGAATGCACCAGACAAGCGGGTGCACCACTTTACCAAATTTTGCTGGGACTCTGCGCAAAAGACGGTAAGAAATTGATAAAGCGACTAACAATTTTTTAACATCTTTTGCGCACAATCCCACCAAAATTTGTTAAAGTGGTGCATTCGCTTGTCTGGTGCATTCGCTTATCATACACGTTACTGGATAATATAATGTCAGTATTGGTCCATTTTAGGGGATGGGACTAGGAAAGTGGGGTGGATTTTCTACGTGGGGTATAGGGCAGGTAGGGCGGCCAAAAATGGATTGGTGTGTAGATTTCTAGTGCAACGCTGTAGACCCAACCCGACTAATAGGTCGAAAATTAGAACGTTTAGGCTAGAAGCAAAATGACAGCTGCAAGGTAGTTATATAGGTAAATTGACGTCGAGGATTGCAAATATGAGCTTAGAATGAGTGGAGGAGTGATGGTTTTTGATGGAAATGGGGGCTAGGTAACTTACTGAGGTTAGTGGTGGTGAGGAAGAGGAAGAGCGAGCGAGGCTATAGCGGTGCAAAAATTATTCAACTAGGAGAGGGATGGACCCACTTTTATTTCACGTATCTGATTGGCTATATGGAGGGTATACAAAAATGCAAACAATAGCTAGATGCCCCCACCGTATATCTAGCAAAATGGCCCCACTATTCGAGTGCAAGAGTGGTTATGAGCCAGTTGTATCGATCGGCTTCCGTAGTGGGCGGTTTCGGCCCGCGTAAGCCATGCCAAGACGTCAAGGCAGTTGCCGTTCACAACTTATCTTATCTAATCCGTAAAATATAAACTACGAAAGAGGCCCCAGACGTTTTTTAAGCAGCGAGGCATTTTCCACCACTTAGCAACCATCAGTCGTGCCACCTACAAATTCAGCTGACATGACTAGTCCTTCGCCTTCGGTATCGTCCAACGACACAACGAAAAACGCCCTGGGAAGCACGGTAAACCCCGTTTTTCAGATCCGTATCCATTAAGTTTCTTTTGTCGACAAATCTACGTTGTTGCGGGTCAGGGCCCGCAGCAAATGGCCTTCTCGATTCCGTGGTCCGTTGCTGTGTTAATCACCGATGTCTGCGATACACGGATGCGATGTGACGGAAATTTGTACTTTCAAGATTGGGATCCAGCTGTTGTGAAAGGCATTCTGTTCAGCCTCCTCAGTAGGACGAAGGGAGAGTCGCATCTCATTCCCCGCTGGCGATTTTGGGCACAGAATAAAGATGTGAACTACTTTGTGAAGTTCTACCTGCTAGCTGCTGCTCTCAAGTGAGTCTATGCCTCTTGTTCGTCATATGTCACTAACGTGCCTGTTCCCATAGGATGGAATGGGCCTGTGAGCAAGCTCTGAGAGCTCTGGATAGGTTGGGCCTGAATGGCGAGTCGCTTCGAAGCGTTATCGGAACGGAGGACTTCGAGAAACTTCAGAGCAATCACCATTTCGCTGAGTGGATGGCAGGAAACCGGCCGCGAAAGCCCCGAGACGAAAAGCCCCCACTCGACACGGACTCGTTTGCCGTCAGGAGCGGAGCATCCCTGCTCATCGAAGTACTTCTGGATCGCATAAGAGAGCTGGAGGAGGATGTCGGACGTAAGGAGGACGCTATCAGACAATTGGAGGAGATCCTCAAAGCGAAGCAGTCAAGGGAGGAAGCTATCCGGGCAATGTTGAAGGAAAGCGAACCTGAGAGGCTCCCATCGCGACCTCGGTGAGAGGAGTTGTTTCTTAAAAAAAATGGTACTCAATAGTCCTTCGTTTCGCGACAGCTACCTAATGATCAGGAATCATGCTCTTCTGCCTCTTAAATATCTAGCCTGAACTCCCCTCGAAGCGGTCTTGCCGACGCACCAAGCCATCCTTCTCACCGAGAGCCTACTATTATTATCTATAGTCCCTTGACTCTTACTAAGCTCAATACTAGCTACCGTATAAGCCTGGCTTGCAAGGAAGAGATGCCGCTTTCCCGCAATTCCCAAATGCTTCCGAGAACACTACTGAAAAGTGGCTGGCTTACGGTTACTGGAAGTGGTCGAGGTTGCATGAGTCGTGTTTTTGGCTCGGATGGAGAGGTGACAAGTCCGTCCCTGCGAGACAGCTGCCTTGGTCGAATCCTACAGACCTTCGCAGTCAACAACGAGACACCAAAATTATGCAGTCAAAGAGCCCACGTTCCACTGACAAGTAGGTACCAACGCGGGCATCCAAACCAGTGGGGTTCTGTGCATCCATAGGAGAACGAGGAGGTGCCATCGCCTTCCAAGTCTAAGTCTGAGTTGGAGAAGGGCTAGGTTGGCGAGATGCCAGCTCTGGTTACGGCTAAACGGACAGAGAGGGGCTGAAGCTAGACTCGCAATAAGGGTAGCCAATCACTTGTCAAGGTGCATAAGGCGTTTTAGATGGTGCAGCGAGAATTCGAGAACCTATCCTTCAAGACGTAGGCCTGAGAAGAAAAAGAGGGGTGGGGAGTTTATATATAGTCAGTGTCCTGGGATCTTGATGCGGATCAGATGTATTGTAAGGTAGGGTTTGGGGGGTTGGGGGGGTGGGGGGGTGTTAGGCATGGGAAAAATATATAGAGCACATCGTAAGCTTGTGGAACAGTTTCGAGAGAAGTTGCAGATACCCGAAAAACCCTATGTATCAATAATAAATAATGTAGGAAACGGAAACAATTAATTACCCGAACACTATCAAACTACCTGTTACCTATTCTGGCGGGAATATCTGACCGGCGCGCCAGGTGAGCCGGCCGAATGCTCTGTGCTATCAATGTAACCTGCCAAAGGGCCTTGGTCGAAGACGTTTGTCCTCGGCTGTTGCGTGCCACTTACCCCAGGGCGCGATCCGCTTCTGTCCACTCGGACTAACTGGCACCAAAGTTTGTTGCGTCAACGCGCCATGCACAAACCCTACAGCCCCGTGTTGTGAACCCCCCTGACAGATGACCCCGAGGCCTGCCGCCGGAAAGTGAACGCACTTTCCGCCAGGTCATATCGTTGACTGCCCTCCATAATAATACCCTTACCAGTGTTTGAATCCTTGCGAGTGATGGAGAACTCTTTGAGGGCGTACTTGGACTCGCCGTAAAGGGCCATCTCCGCTAGGGCCTTCCCAAGTAAAGGCACGAATTTCATCGCCCAGCCAGCCGTAAAGACGACAACACTTTTCTCCGGACCGCCAAGGAGGTACTTCTGCGGAACAAAGTCGAGGACGAACATGTTGTCTGGATTGTGCATATGTCAGCATGCAACGGGCACCCAGGGCCTGTCCCTGACAATGCGAGCAGCGCTTACCGAAGACGTTGGTCTGTAGGCAACTCAGTGTGAACGCCGGGACGGTGGGATCAACGCCCACGACGCGTTTTTTGATGAAGTCCAATGTATCTTGGATATCGTCCGGATTCACGACGCTAGATAGTCTTTGGCTGGGATCCTTGATGCGGCGAGTAGCTGCATCAACCGCAATACGGGCAACATTGGGAGGGCCCCAAGGTACGGTGGGGAAGCCATAGAAGAGCTGCGATCTTCCATCCTTGTTGGGAGCAAACTGGAACCACATGCCTGTGTCATAGCCTGTCAGCAAGTAGCATAGCGGCCACGGCAATGGAAGAACAAGAGACGCGCTTACTGGGAAAGATTGTCCCTTTTGGCCCGGCATTGGAGTTGAAGTAGCTAGCAACCATTTCCCAGATGTCGAGATCGAGAGATATGCCAAAGCTCGGGCTTAGCACATGGTTAACATAGCCACCAGATGCAATCACAATCTTCTTCGCCTTGAAGGTCACCGCCTCCGTTTCGTGGCAAATTGCGTGCACCTCCCAGATGCTGCTGTCGTACTTTGAAGGGCGAATTTCTCTGACATGCGTATGCTGCTTGGCTCCGGCGCCGTAGTCCTTGGCCAGCCTTAGCAGAGTCCGCAAGAGAAGCTGAACATTAATAACGCCATTGTCAGGTGCGTAAAGACCGATCCATTCTGAGGGCAAGTCCTTGAAGGGATAGCGCTCTTCTATCTCTTTAGCGCTCACTGGAATGCCACTATTAGTTTGTATGTCTGCACCTTGCATGTCTAGGGGCACTCCTTTTCCTTACATCTCTTGTATGGCATGCCGAGTCTCTCAAGATTGCAAACCGGACCCATTAGCGTCCCTAGAAATTGATTAAGTTAGACGGCTAATCGCCGGGCAGTCTTGAACGAGGAAGAATGACCTTCTGGGGAGTCACCACCGTAGTCCTTATCCCCAAAGTTGAGAAGCCCGCTCATCCAGCGGAGGGACGTGCCCGAATCCTTCTCAAGATCATCCCAAAGACCCATTGCCTCTTTTGCAAGGTCGGCCATAAAGTCCTCCGTGTACCTATATGGGAATGACAGTGAGCTCGAAGACCCAGGGTCGGTAACGAAGCGTAGCACATACATGGTTCGGAACATTCGAGCTAGGTCATTGGAGCTTCCGGCCTGGTTGAAGAAGTTGTTTTGTTCGAGCACCACCACCCTGGCGCCAGTCTTGGCCACCTCGTAGGTAACCGCAAGGCCGACCGGACCACCACCAACGACGACCACGTCGTACTCTTTAGCGGCCATGACGACTTCTGCGCAGATCTCTGTCCGATGATGCGGAAAGGATTCTCGACGGCCATCCGAATTAATGAGGAAATTGTCGTCGGCGTGGCCAAGCAAAGAAATAGTGACCCAAGACATACACACTCACAAGGACTCTCAAACCACGACGCAGACCAACTGGAAGACGGTTTTGCTTGTAGAAGCTGACGCGGACTTGCTTGCTACTGCCGTAACTATGACGCGTCTGCTGGTAGTTGCGTTGGGAGTTGGTATAGCAGGTATGGATGACGTCGTCCTGGCCGATTCTGACATGTCGCTATTGAGGGTACGGGTGACGCCGCAAGAGCAACTGGTCTCTAGGATTTCCACTAACGTTATCCACCCCCAAGCAGCGCACTTTCCCACGCGACACACCTTCCTATCTTCTACACAGCTTTGTTCCACAACAAAAACCGGCAACCCTTTATAAAGAAAGCCAGATCACCTTGGCATTGAAGCCATTTGACATGATAAAAAAATAAACCTCTGGAAAGCAGCGGCAATCGTGTTGTGGGAGAGAGCGCAACGACTGGTGAAACTGGGGATATTCGCCATGTTGTTGCCGCTAGGAGTGCAAGGTGGGCGAACCGAGGCACAGGAGGTGGACGGCAGAGACGAAGCTGTGGGCTGTGTGGGGTCCCGCAGCCCTTCCTCCCCCCTTTTCCGTTTTCTTTTTTATTATTTTTATAGAACAAAAGGGACAACCATCAGCATACTGGGCTATTCCAGTGCCCCTGTCAACTATCTACAGGTTTAAATCCATGGTGTTGAAGTCCTCCCAGTGGTCCTGTCAAAATCCATCAGACCGCGCCATATCCTTCTACTGTGGGCACGTTCAATTTGTCTGCAGTATTTTCGCGGTCATGCCCAACACAATGGACCTGGCGTGTTTCTCACGTAGTAGCGGCTTCGTCAAGCAAAAGAGGTGCTTCATGAGGTCGAGGTGTTGTTTGTGAGAGTCCAGCGTTCGCCTCACACAGTCGCGATGTGATGTAACTGATGTCACACTCGCTATCCGATTGATAGATCCAGTCTTCTTCATGTAGCCTTTCTGTTCAGTTGTCAAGAGCTCCCAGGTAGTACGAGGTTCGAATTTTCTTGGCCAGGGTGTTGTAGCTGGCTTGTAGTCCCATATCTCAGACCATTTTCGCCAAGGCCTTGATGTAGGAGGACTGCGAAACAAGGTTCTTCCTGGCTGCGCGGTCGCGAACCACGTTGAATCCCAGGAAGCGCCTTACTTTGCCGAGTTCTTCGAGATCGTAAATGGCGTGCAGGCGGTCACGAATGCTGTTGAGATGCTCACAGCGGTGTCAGCAATGAGAAGGTCGTCGACGTACAGAATGACGAGGGTGCCAAGTGTTTTGTGGCGAAAGAGGCAAAGGTCTGATGAGAGGGCATTGAAAACCAGTGACCATCACAGGCTTGATTGCAGGGAACCAGTAAAGTGGGCTCCGCCGTAGGCCGTACAAAGCGTTGTTGTGCTTGCAGACGTACCCAGGCGGTTTCCAAGTCCTGGTGGTGGTTGACGTAATATTCCGTGCCATCAGGGATAGGTGCGTACATAAACGGCAGAAAGCATACGTATTCAAGTTGCAGAAAGATGCGTATCTAAGCGGCAGAAAGGGTGCGTACGTGAGGGGTACAAAGTCAACGTACCTCAACTGGCAGAAATCGTACGTACTTAAGTGGGAGAAAGGTACGTAACCTAGTGGCAGAAATACGGTTAACAGCGATTGCGGGCAACAAAGGCAGGCGGAGCGGTCTGTAAGTGTGGGAGGTCAAAGACCTCTTCGTAACAGGATGGGAGCGGAACCACAAACAAGAAGACGACCAGGGACCCTTTCGAGAGCGTCGATGTTGATTACAAGCCCTGCCAAGCCGGGTTGAGCCCTCATGTCGATCGACTTTACGCCCGACGAAAAGGAGATACAGTTTGAGAAGCGACATCTCGTCCTCGTCCTACCCTCCAAGGCCGACGCCCTACGCCCTGCTAACTCTTTGGTAGGACGCCTCACCTCCTCGTTCTAGTTTGACGAGTAGGGTGTGAAGAGACATCACCATCTGAAGATCGTATATCCGCTCTAGTATAGGATAATAACCCTAAACGAATTCTACCGCATTAAGTGGGAAAATACCATTGTTTATAAGACTCTGGAGAAGCTCGGTAACGGCCATCCTATAGGACGGACCACAAGATAGTCAGGCTGTTCATACGCGCAATGTCTTTTACCAACGACTTGAAGGGAAGCCTGGAGGTCTCCCTGAAGTTCATCCTCCCCTGGTCCTGGCAGAGTAGGAACCACGAGAGGTACGCCACTGTGAGCCGAACCCAGTTTGACGAGCTAATGTCCGATCCTAAACATACCAGAGCCATGTATCTAGCTAGCTGCTAGCCTCCACTTGCTGTAATAATTAGGATCTGAGCTTTAGCGGGCCACGCCAGCGCAAGGATCGCGCCTCTGATCAGCACCTCCGGTTAGCACCTCCTAATAGCATCCTCAGTCAGCATCCTCGGATAGCTAGCTTCAGATAGCAACCCCGGATAGCGCCCTCGGATAGCACCCTCGGATGGCACCTCGGATAGTACCCTCCGACATCACTCCCAGAGAGCACACTCGGATAGCACCTTCGGAAGCATCTCCCCGCACCTGATAGCACTCTCGGATAGCGCTTAAATACCCCGTGCATATGTGGTTCATGCGTGCACACTCGAGTTCAAGGCAAATTTTACATATGGGAGTAAAATTCTAATGCGCCAAGGATTTTAGGGGTCAAGGACGACCAACCTGCCAAGATTCAACTATCTTCCTACAATGTGAAGATGGACCGTGTATACTCAACGGTGGCGCAGGATTCGGCGACAGCATAATAAGATCGTTGTCCTGACGCACACAATGGGTTAAGTGAAGATAAATACCATGAGTAAAATACACAAAACATTAGGAGTTTGATAACCCATCTCCCTTCCTACGACATAAAGATGTACCCCGTTGTATCTTAATGGTGGCGTGGGCTTCGGCTCCAGAGTAATGCAATGGCCATCAATGATCAGCCCAAAGATTGAACTGGGGATATCTATCATGTGGACAATACACATAAAAGTTTCAAGAGCTGCGAGGTATTCAATCACATGCAATCATGAGTGTAATCGCAACTATCCTCCTACGACATGAAGATGGACCCCTTGTTACGGTGGATTGGGCTCAAATGTGTAGGGAAATTTGGGAATCTGTGTACTGAGTTGCTTGTTGAAGTCGAAGTTGTTGTTGTTGTTGAAGAGGTGGAAGATGGGCGCAATGGCTACTTAATAGCCATTGCTGGCAACAAAGGCAGGCAGGGGCGGTCTGCAAGTGTGGAAGGTCGCTCCCACAGAAGGTTGCTCTTGCAACACTCCTGTAGTACTTCATTCGATGGTGGCGCGGTGTTATGCTCCGGAGTAATGCAAGGGTCATCGTGACGTATACAACGGGTAAAGTGAGGATAAGTATCGAGAGGGAAATATACATAAGGAGTTTGATAAGCTGCGAGGTGATCAATCAGGAATTCTTGCTCTACCCGGCCTAGTCACAGACTCTCCTTAAAAAGCTGCTCTTGGTGCTTGAACGCCATGACCACCATTGCCTATCACACCCCAATCCGAAAGGACATCAAGGCCCACTGGGCCCGACGACTGGTTCGTGAGAAGCTCGCCACGGAACTCAATGTCCTGGGACAGAGAGCCCGAGAGAGAGGCGAAGAAGGATTGTTGCCCGAACCACGCCCCATACCCTGGACCCACGACGCACTGCCTCCGGACCCCAAATGCAGAGAAGGTTTGAAACTCGGCCACCATGGCGACCTGCCACAACGCAAGGTGTGCATTGTTGGTGCTGGCGTTGCAGGCCTCTATATTGCAATGATCCTGGACAGCCTAGCGATCCCCAACTAACCTACGAAATCCTCGAGGCCAACTCTCGGGTCGGTGGCCGCGTCTACACCCACCACTTTAGTAAGGAGGCCCATGATTATACGACGTCGGCGCCATGCGGTATCCCAAGATCCCCGTTATGAAGCGTACTTTTCGCTTGTTCGATCTCACGGAGATGCCACAAATCCCATACTATTTGAACGGCCCGAACACTCCCAGTTTGTACAATGATCGCTTCTGGGTCCCCGGCCCCGACCCCTACCACGTCAGCATCAAGAATGATGGCTGTGTTCCTGACGATGTGGTCGACAATGTTAGCGACATTCTCAATGCTTCATTTGACCCATACAAGAAGAAGTTGGCCGAGGACTTTGACGAGGGGTTTAAAGAGCTTATGAAGGTGGACGACTTCAGCACTCGGGAATACTTGAAGAGGGGTGGCCCTGATGGCAAGGAACGCAAGTATAATTTCTTCGCCATCCAATGGATGGAGACTCAAGACACAGCGACGAACCTCTTTGACCAGGCCTTCTCTGAGAGCGTTATGGACTCGTTTGACTTCGACAACCCCCAGGGCAACGTCAAATGGTACTGTATCAATGGCGGAACCAGCCTGCTCACCGACGCTATGCAGGCCAAGCTGAAGACCAAGGTCGAAACCAGCAAGCGAGTCGAGGCCATCTCCATTGACTGGAAGTCTAACACCGACGACAACATGTCGGTCAAGTGCGCCGACGAGACGGAGTTCCGCACAGGCTACAGCACTGTCTTTGCCACCCCGACCCTCGGCTGCCTCGACCGCATGGATTTACGCGGCCTTGAGCTGCACGCGTCGCAAAAGGACGCCATCCGCAGCCTGCACTACGACCACTCAGCTAAGGTGGCCCTCAAGTTCAAATACCCCTGGTGGATCGTCGACTGCCACATCAATCAAGGGGGCGCCTTCACCGATCTGCCACTGCGCGTCTGTGTCTACCCCTCGTACAACCTCCTCGACGACCCCAATAAGCCTGCCGTGCTGCTGGCGTCTTACACGTGGGCGCAGGACGCGGTCCGCGTGGGGTCGCTGGTCAACGGGAGACAGCCGCCCGCTAACGAGGAGCAGCTTGTCGAGTTGATCCTCCGCGACCTCGCCCGGTTACACAAGGAGCACATAACATATGACAAAATCCGGGACGCTTTCACCGGCCATCACCACGCGTACTCGTGGTCTTCTGACCCGACAACGGCCGGTGCTTTCGCTCTCTTTAGCCCGGGACAATTCAGAAACTTCTATCCGTATCTTACGCGGCCGGCCGCTGATAGTAAGTTTCATATCGTGGGTGAGGCGTCGAGTGCGCATCATGCCTGGATTGTGGGGGCACTTGACAGCGCATACGCGGCTGTGCATCGGTTTCTACGGCGGTTCGAATTGTGGCATGCCATTCAAATCCTCCAGGAGAAGTGGGGAATGGTGGAGGAACTTGACTCGGGGGAGCAGGGAACGGTGCATCTGCAGGTTTCGTTGGGCATGCTTAGGGATAAACAGCAGTGCCGGGTTTGATTAATCCTGTCCGGACAATATTGGGGCGAAACTTTAATCAGTATTGCTGGGGGTCGCTTCGTTCATCAGTCGCGGCGGCGCTTTGATACGCTATGGGGCAGTGTGGTCTGGCTTAGCACAGTGCCTCTTGGAGATGTTGAGATCTACCGTTCTGTCTTCTTCCGAGAGCGGGCAAGTGGTAGATATATCGCCGAAGTCGACGACGCTATTGATATGTAGTCAACTATGGTGGTTGACCTCGAATTAGACGACTCTAGCCGCGACGACCCTATCCAACTAGACCCTGAGTCTGACAGCGATATCGAGGACTCGGCTGTTCAAATACCAGTGCCTTTAAAAAGGAGGTTAACGGCCATACAACGACGAAGAATCGAGACCGATCCAGATCAAACCCCAGCTAGCGATAGCTCGGCAACGATAGACATACCTGCTTATAAGATGTCTTACAACAAGCGTATACGGGAGCGCGATAGTACTATCCTGGCCAATAGCTTCCGGGAGACTGCTATGGTCCTTGCCGCGCTACGGCTTCCTAGCGTAGACGATGTAGCTCCTGCTGTAACGTGCATAATAAGCGAGCGGATCAGATAAGCGAGCGGATCAAGTTCTACTATCCTACTACAACTATCCTCAATTGCAACACATCAACACTAGGGACCAACTACAATTACATCAGAAATAGATGAATCAGATAATTCTGCAGCCTCCTAGCAAGTGCGGGCATTGTGGCCGGGCTTGCCGCATGCCCTATAGCACCGAATCTTCGTACGAGCCCCCCCTGAACCACCACCATCCGGCTACGTTTCCTGCTCTTCCCCCCCATCTACGGCGTTCTCATCTAGTAGATCCTTTGCATCTTGCATAGTAAGTGACCCTCCAAGCCGCATACGTGTTTTCTTAGCACGCCGGCGCTTGCTTAGCGCCTCATTAGCCTTGCGGAGTAAAGAGACCTCTGACCGAAGGAGGGCCACCTAGTGCATCATAGCTATTATACCCTTAGTAAGTTGGTCTATAGCAGCCAACATTGAAGTTGGGGAGCTATTTTGATGGTTGGCAATGCGAGCCTTAATAAGCGTTGACTACGCCTCGGCTTCTCGGGGGTTGTATAGTGTCTAGAAGACCCAGGGTTGTATAGTGCTAGGCAGTAAGTTTAGAGGTGTTAGCGTACGAAGCTAGATATTTAGCTTACAAAGCACCCTCTCTAGATCGTATAGCACTAGGCCAGCCCCTATAAAGCTACCCTATATTTCTTCTCCATTATAGGAGCAAAGAAGGCCTCGCGAAAGCCGTAGAGGAACTCGAGCTTGCTCACGTAGCTAATATACGCGCGTATCAAGTCCTCAATCTAGCGGCTATACAACTACTTCAATGGTCCAAAGCAGCCTACGTCGAGTGGCTGGAGCTTATAGGAGGAGTGTAGAGGCATGTAGAGCGTAATAATGTTATTGTCCTGGCAGTAAGCTCGAATTTAGTAGAGTAGTAGCTTTCGTAGCTATCGAGGATCAACAACGGCTTTTTACCCTTCGTATAAGGTGCTATATAGAAGTCGAAGTGCTTGATCTAATCTAGGCCTACTATATTAGTAGTCCAGCCGTTCTCTATAGTTGCGATACGCTAATCGGCTAGGAGGTCGCACTCGGTATACTAGTTGGCGAGGTGTACTACGCAGCTAGGATAATAAAGGGCGGGATGGCCTAGCCGAGGGCATTAACTCCCTAGATCACTATTGCCTATTCGCGGTTGCTAGGCTAGGCTGGTTTTGCCCTGCTAAAGCCATCCGAGGTCGTAACTACTATACCCGCGCGGATCATGCCCATTATGAACCAGTCTTATCGAAGTTATAATGTCGTCATCTATAATGCCGTACTTGGCTTAGTATTTCGTACGAGTATAAACTACTCGCCAATGATCCTTAGATCCTCGCACTTAGCCCTCTAGTAGTCGTATCTATATATATAACGCGTATAGAGCTCTAGTTGGCGTTTAACGAAGTTATAAGCCTAGCGTTTGCCGATAGGGGGCGCGTTGCGTTTGCGTAGTAGTTGGTTGGCTATATCTTCTATACTATATAATCTAGGTGGGAATATACGTATAGATAGCTCAGTTATATACTGAACTACTACCTCTTCTTCTAGATCTGTGAGCTTGCGCGAGTTGGCTGGAGTATCGCGTCGTGTAGGCTAGCTAGTACGCTAGCGATAGAGGGTAGTATAAGGCATAGAAAGATCTTTGCTATAGCCCGGAGGCTTAGCTTAGGATCATTTTCAAAAGCTTCAAGTGTAAGAAACCACTTTAGCCTCGCTAGAATTGAAGACATATTAGTATAGTGGAGGAAATTGATGTTGTAGGTAGAGATATGCGTTGTAGAGAAAATTGATCTGCTCGCTTATCTGATCCGCTCGCTTATCATGCACGTTAGAAGATATATAGAAGCTATTTGCAGATGTCGTTGACGATGATGAGCTATTGAATTGCATAAGTATCTGCAGGGCAACCCCATAAGGGCAGTAATGTAGAACAAACTGGGTCTCTCATTAAAGAAGAAGTATGTAGATAAGTGGAAGATGGGTGGGATATAAGCTATATCTTATAGATAGTTCAATTTTCTATCAACATAGTGTTTAGCTACTAGTAATGTAAGGTTCGCGGCAATGTTGTCTCAATTAGCGCTACCTCTACTACCGAGAATCCCAAGCTAAGGAAAAGAAGGAAAAGAGGAGAGAGAGAGCGAAGTATAACGTAGCCTTAAACTAGAGGAAGGCTATAGCCTAAAAGGGAAGGCGTGATAGAAGTCGTTATCTATAGGTCTAGCCGAGGGTTGCCGAGGCCTATATTGGGCTTAGCCCGTTTATTACCCCCCTCCTTACTAGGAGCCGTCTTCAACCTTAATATCCATCTTCGTTATTAGTGTCCTCGTACGAGTTATCTAGTAATACGAAACGCCTAGTCCTCCTTGCTATTGTCTTTATCCTTACTACTCTTGCTACTACTATTGCCCCTAGTCCTGCCTCTAGAACCGAGATATATACGATAATCGACTCCTTTTGGTTGAAGCTTATATCGTTAAACCTAATACTTATCTGAGCTATATCGAATATATTTGCCTTCATCTCTCATTTTTAGTGTTATACCTATAAGATAGCTAGGGCGACCTTCCCCTTTAAAACCTTTGTCCGTTCCCAATCTATTATATTACTATTGTCGTTACGTTATTCGTAGTATCGTATACTAAACTGATTACCGAGGGTCAATAGAGTCTATATAAATGCATTGTACTCTATAGGCAAGGCGAGTTGCCTATCTAGCCGTTGTCTAGTTCTCGATTCAATCCTCTAACTAGTATTATAATCTTTGCGTTGTCTAGCTAGGTCTCTATACGGCCTCGAAAAGCGTCTTCTCGAATCTTAGAAGATACGTACTACGCTTATTGATCCTTGCTTAGGTCTCTTAGTCGCTAACCTCCTTCTTCATTTTATTTAGGTCGTCGTAGATCTAGCCGAGATAGTCGATTAATGCTAACGGGTCCTAGTCACCTTCCTTCTTAGCCTTCTATATAAAGGCGAGAACCAGTCCTTATACGTTCGAACTCAAAGAGCTATAAACGTAATAGAGCTATGCACTCTTGTCTCTAATTGCGGCGCTATCTATCTATAGCTTTACTCGTATTACTATTGACCAGGTATCCCAATCCTTTATACGACTGCTAAACCGTTCGGGCTCGGGGAGAACTTATTGGGTCGTAATGACTTAGAGTATTAGATGACTTACTTCTAGAGCTCCTTGACTTAGTGTTATAGGCTTTCGACGATGCCTAGCAGTTATGCCTCGCGCTAGCTCGGCGTTGCTACCCACTCGATTCCTTAAGATGCCATTGGAAAGAAAAAATTTTCGCTGCCTACGTTGGCTTACGACCGTTGCTCTACTTTGCTTTACATTGAAGGGGTGAGCTTAGGATAATGTAAGGGTTCGCGGCAATGTTGTCTCAATTGGCGCTACCTCTGCTACCGAGAATCCCAAGCTAAAGAAAAGAAGGAAAAGAGGAAGAGAGAGAGCGAAGTACATGACGTGGCCTTAAGACTAGAGGAAGGCCACAGCCCAAAAGGGAAGGCGTAATGGAAGTCGTTGCCTTAGGTCTGGCCGAGGGTTGCCGAGGCCTATATCGGGCTCAGCCCGTTACAAGTAAGGTTATTACGCCGCATTCCAACGTTGCTAGTTATCCTACATAGTATGCGCTACTGCCACCGAATCTGGTCAGGATCACGCCCATCTAATACCCTTATTGCCCGAGACTTTGCTAACGACAAAAGCTCTAGCTGAATTGTAGAGAGGTATCTTCGTGGCGTTCTATTAGGATGAAGTTATGAAGTTATAGTCCGGTCACTTATACAATCTGAACTTGTTTTCGAATATCATACTCTAGTGCCGCCACCCGAATGATCTTCCACCTTCTCTTTAACTGGCCGAATACCTGTTCAACAACAACGCGGACGCGCGTATGCCGTAGGTTATATAGCTCCTTCCTGGTCTCTGGCGCCGCGCAGCATTACGCAGTCTTCAAGGTGATATCTGACGCCAGGAAAAGGCAAGACGATACCATTACGAGTCCTAAAGCCAGCGTCAACCAGGTAGTAACGGTTCTTCGGAACTCGGAACGTCCTCCTAAACGCCTGGGCACATAGAGTTGCATCGTTGATAGAGCCCTCTACGCAGCGAGCATATAACTAAAGGAGTAGTCGGTTTTGACGGCGGCAAGCACGTTCTGCGAGACGCAGCCCTTTCTGTCGCACTACCGCAGCTGTTTTCCCTTGGTATATATGCTGCAATATGCGTGCCATCGATAGCCCAATACAGCCATTGAACGCGTTGAGGCGTGGTTTAGTTCGATATTAGGATCTAACCAGTCATCCTCTAGCAGCAAAACGAACGCCTTATAGAGAGAGACGAGCATCGGTAATAGCTCAGTTACAACCCTGGACATAGTTGTCTGGCTAATACCAAAGCGGTGGGCAGTATTTCGTTGGACTTCTGCATAGGCAAATATCATAGAACTATCATGACCTTCTATTCGGCCATCAACAGTCGAGATGGCTCAAGCCTAGCATTCGACTGTAGCCACGATACGAGCCGATGGAAGGTTGGCTTAGTGATACGGAAGAGGTCTTTGAAATGCTGCTCTAGGCCGTCGAGGATGAAGATCGCTAGCTTCCTGGCAACATCAGCCGCCGTACTGCTAGGTTGCCGTAGAAGCCTAGTATTCTGGTGGAGGATGTGGATGGCCGCGGTTGCAGCATGTATAAATGCTATAGAGTTGGAAAGGTATGTCGAATCCATAGCTTGTTCGTAGCCACTATGAGAAAGCGGGAGTGAAATAACGACGTTGCTCATACTAAACAGTGCCTCCCACATCCTATCGTCGTAATCCAGTGCCCCTGGGCATCGCCACATACCCCATCGTCTCCACCCTAGGCTGGTGAGAGCTCTACAACTGGCTATATCTTCGCCAGCCTGGCCCAGCTCATCCTGGGCTGGCCCAGCCTGAAAAACCGGCAAAATCGGCCCACAAACTACCAAATGTAGGCATATTGACGACGTATCCACTTCGATACATCGCGAGAGAGGGGGGTGGCCAGCCTGGCTAGGGTGTGTAAAAAGGGGCTCTAACAGCGGGTCAAATCGTGGCCGAATTGGGCAATTACTGGGGCGGCTCGCCAGGCTGGCCCAGCCTGCAGGCTGGGCCAGCCGGGGAGAATCAGGCTCTAATGGTTCAAGCGGGTGGTAGTTGAGGACTTGATTGATCTTGATGATCATGTTCTGAGGGGAGGTTCTCGGAGGAAGACTTTGCACATAAAAGTTCCGTGTCTGCTCAAAAGGGTCCAGAACTGGTGCTATGAGGACAAGAAACCGCACCCTTTGAACAACAACGAAGAGCAGAAGCTGTCTTTGTTCCCGGGGGGCGAAAACATGAATCTGGACCTGGTCGTTAACTTTTCTTTGGGTCCAAAACATGACTCGGCAGAGCTCGGGTCTCGTGTTGAAGCCATTTTCTAGTGATTAAAACGGTAAACCTCTTACCCGCTCAGTTTCTTACTCTTCCGTTTCCCATCTATACCTCGGTGTGGCTTTAACACCGCTTTGTGACTCACGAGTTCCGCCAACGCCAACGCGTTGCAAAGATTATTCGTAGCCAACCAAAACGCGTTTGCGACCCTGCTCTATACGTCTTGGCAAATTGCAAGGCGCAGCAAGCTGAGTTGCCTGCCTTGGTGAGCGTGGTGGCGCCTGTGTGTGCCTTGGATGGCCGCTGGTGTCACTGCGAGACGAGCCGACGACGCGCAAGGGGGCCACTGACACAAATTAGACTAGGCAACACCACCTTGTGGTAGTGCACATTCTATACACAGAACATGAGCGTCCTCCGACTCCTTCGCCTCCTCCTGCTGGAAATTCAGTCGACCTGATTTATGTCGAGATATCCATAGGTTAGCCAGGCTGAAAGGTCCACGCCTCTATCCACCTTCCTTCGACTTTCATCCATCACGTACGACTATGCCTACCAGAGAACTTGGGATCCTGTCCGTTCTCCCCTAAATAAGTTGGTTACCGCTAGATCAGTAGTTCGGTCGGTAGCCAGCAAATCCCTGGTATTGTCTGTTCTTTTTTGGACATCAAAAATCTCTCAATCCGACTTTTGGCGTTCCGCGTGCTTAGCAGGTCTTTCTGGCCCTCGCACCGGCTCAGCGGGCGGGGAGGCCCACTGGGGCGTGGCGCATCGATCCGATCCGGTGTCTTCATCGAAACGACCTGGCCACCGTCTCCCTGTTTGTATTATCACTTGTCGAATGAACGTCGCACGAGCTGTTTGTCGATGCTATTAAGAGTACGCAGCGTTTGATTGGTCAGTTGAGCTGCGCACAAAATTGCTGTAAGAGTAGCCTCTAACTTCCCCCAACTTTCCCCTCCAACTTCAATGTTGTCCAGCCCAGGGCTGCAAGCACGCAATTAACACAAGCTTTTCCGCACCATCAACTTGGACCAAAAAGGTAAAAGGATATCTAATTCCCAACTAGCATTAGAACGGAAATGGGTCTTATTAAGGTCATCCTGCGCGGCTTTAAAGTTCCTATCTCCGTTCTCAACCGCTTTCTTGCATCCACGGTGTCGAGGAGATAGACGGCACCCCTCCCCGCTCGTTTATTTTCCCGGCGAAACCCCACCATGCTAGACCCCCAGTCGGCGTATCTCCGTGCCAAACTGGTTCTGGCTAGCGACACTGATTCCGGGGCACGTCTCTTCATCCCGCAGCCGCTGCCGCAGGGACAAGCCCCGTCGACCTACGGCTATATCGCCTACGCCTATACCCAGGTCTATACCGAGCGTATCGTCGACTTAGCATGCGAGCTACCCGACCAAGCCCGCCAGGCTTTGCGGAGCGCGACGCGAAATTCTTGGGTTTGCCGAGGAAGGGAGGAAGCACTGCTGCAGGTTGTCGGGATGCAAGGTGCCGAGGGAGAAGATGCGGCAAGTTTATTGTTTCCGTAATCACCAACGACCACGACTTTCCGTTAGAGGGGACCGTTTATGCGACCGGTAAGTCACTCTGCTGTTGCTTTATTCTTTCGATAGTACCTAACTACGTAAAAGTCCTACCTCCGTTGCGACGACTATACGGTGGTTTTCGATTATTTGTTCGATTTTCTTTACCACTAGAGGAACGCGCATGGCGTGAAATTAAGTCGCAATCCTCTATGTTGAGAGGACAGTACTATAGGCGGTCACATTAGGTATATAGTAGGACGCATATCTTGATTGCATATATATAGCGAATGGCAACTCCACTATCCAATTTGAACTCTTATACAACATCCCAGCCCATCGTTCTGGTATATATAATGATTGTGTCCTTTTTCACCGTAGTTGCTACGGTGTCGTGAACTTTCTGCGTTGCTCCTCCCTGGTATAACCACGCGTTGGATGCTGAGCATAAGGGGACAGGGAGTTGCGAAGTATTATCCGAAAGTTATAGTTAGACTAACAAACGCCAACCCAACTCCTGAAAATGACAAATGAGAGAGTGTTAAAAGCTAAAATGCAACTAATCATATCTTTATCACTGAACATTACCGCCTTCCAGCCCTAACCGGCACTCCAGCTCCAAACCCAACCGGAAACGATTTCACCTCTTCCTGGCCACCCTCGGCCTCTCCCGTTTACTACTGCTCCTCCAGCCTAAGCATACTCAGGCAACTTGAACGGCTCGGGGCACTCTGCCTCGGGCTCCTCACCGAGCCTGTACTCGGCTCCGGCGTCGGCGGTGGACTCAGACATGCATTCGATTTATTCCTTTCCGCCCAAGACTGTGTCGCTGACACATGTCCTCCTGATGACGACGACGCCGAGCTGAGGCTAAACCGCGAGCCTGTTTTCGTCGGCGTCACTGATGATGGATAAGGGCAGTGGCTTTCCCCTGGCATGGAGATCGATATCGTGCTCTTCCTCCGTGGAGGGAGCACGCCTATAGCGACGCCCATTCTGGGAGACGCCACGAGGGGGAAGCCGAGGATGGAACTTCCCCTGCTGCCGCTTGCGCGGCTCGTTTTCTTGGAGCTGGACGCTGAATCCAGTGTCCAGAAGCCGCAAGTGGTTGATGGTTGTGATAGCGCTTTGCGGCAAGTCGAGCGTGGATGACCTTGGCTTGGGACTAGGGCGGTCGTGGGCTGCGGGCTGCGGTTCTTGTCGGACTAGGTGCGTGACGTGAGCATCATTTGCGCTTGTTTGGTTGGTTTTTCCAGAATGTCCTCCATGTCAAAGTGCATATATTCTAGCCGGCCCAACACTGCTTCTCTACCATAGAACATACAGAATACCATCACCAGTTCTGCCTTGCTTGCCTGCTTCCTGCTACAACCTGTGTGCGGAGGACGAGGAGCCTAGCCAAGAGTCCACATCCCTTGGTGCCGAACCAGCCACGAGCTTCGCCACGAGTTTCAACCGAAGCTAGACTAGTTCGAAGCAAACTATAGGGTAGGGAATTACCCGCGGGTACTCATATGGGTTGCAACCCACTTTGACCCATACCCAAATGGGTAGGTACCCATTACCATGGGTATCTTTGGGAAATACCCATATGGGTAATGTGAATATGGGTAGGCTGTGGGTATTTCCCATGAGTGATGGGTTAGATATGGGTAATGTAATCGCCCATGTAATCGCCTCCTATAGCAATGATTTAACCTAGAAAGCTACTGTTTAAGATAGTTACACTATTTTCAAGTGAATAATATTGTATCTATAATTTTATGTTGTATTTAAGACCGATTTGAAATTCTTTGGGTACCTATATGAGTCATAAAATTTATGTGGTCCCATATGGGTAAAACCCATTTAGTCCCAAAATATCGGTTCGGGTTTGAGAAATACTCACTTGGTAAATGGGTTCCCATGGGAACCTGTGGGTGGGTAATTCCCTGCCCTAAAGCAAACCAGGGCATCCCACAGTCCCCCAGCGATTTCCCAGCCACACAAGAAACACGACGGGCTAAGAGGCGGGCACGCCGTAGTGCGCCTCGACGAGCGGCTGGATCCTCCGCGCAGGGCTCGGTGTCTTCAGGGTCTGTTGTGGAACCATGCAGCAAGTCACCCGATCAAAGACGCCGAAACTGGAACCTCGCCGACCAGTTACCCCACGCAGGCAACCACAGCCAATCAAAATGAGCTGCCCTTCGTCCTCGAGCACCGAGAATTGCTAAAAGCGGAATATAACACCAGATCATTATCATCTGCACAATGCATCTCCTCTGTGCTCGCATAATCCCTGGCGTTGCACGACTGCGGTCGCTGACTCAGCTACCTCGGCCCAACGCTCGTGCCGGACGAGATCCCGTTCGCGTTCCCCGGGCTTCTTGCCGCAGCAGGCCTGCTCACTTCCCAGAAGCAAGCACGATCATCATGTTCCGTAGTCTTTGGTTGCTCACCTACATAGAAGCACTGGGGATGGACACCTAGAAACTTATAGGGAAGTCGATGCACTGTAAATTTAATTGCCCTGGATGCCCACACCGCTGGCGATACGCTCGGCCGCTAGGTGGAGCTCTTACAGTGCTTAGCCAGCTACTTACCTCTGGTACCATTCTGTCGGGACCAAACTCTGTCGAAAAACCCGGTCCAAAAACTCGTCTATTTTGCTATATAAGGTATGGTCGTAGCTTACATTAGCGCGGTACATTGCTGACAGGGTTGTTCAGGGATAGCCTCATAAAATCGAAGTGGCCCGTGATCCGACTTTCCCGCTCAAAATGGTGCCAGAACGGGTCAAGCGCTCTCAGCAAATTCTGTCGGCGATTTTGGGCAAACTTTCGACCAGTTGGCAACTGGGCCAGGCTCGAGAAGATCACGCCCTTAGGAAAGAAACCCGAATCCTTATCTCGCGTTCTTGCCCCAAGGGGGTAATGCACGTTCGCCTACTGCGGGCCGCGGAGATTGGGCGGCGAAAGTACTCTACCAATCGATCGGTCCAAATACGCGAGAAACGACGCCGCCCAGTACACCTTCACCGGGGGTGAAATGCTAGCGCAGTGAATTAGTAGAGTCCTAGCAAGGGCCTGTTATAGGTCCTTCTCTGGGGCAAGTGGATCTTGCTTTCTTTGGGGAGGTTGCTACTTCGCACTCAGCAGGCGAATCATAGACCGCTGTAACAGCTCCTTCACACAGCTAGCATTTTCAAACCCCGATAGAGGTGTACATAGCCATCGACAGCACCAACGGCCCATGCTTGCAGACATGAGTGGACTATTCCGATCAGTTGAATGCGCAGCCATGTACAGCACCAACCACCCGCACTTGCAGATGTGAACAGACTGATTCCGATCAGTTGACGGCGAAGCCATCGACCGCACGAACCGCCCGCACCGAGCCATGGCTATTCTTTCAATAAAAAAATACCCGCTCATGTCAGGCCGGCGGCGTAGATATGCAGTGGTCTCACCACAATACATGGTTGCCTCCCTAATCCGGAGTGTTGGCTGGTCGCAGGTTGATTTGGGGGCCGATGTCTTGGGGCTGTGTGCACAAAGTGCTGCGAGCAGAGAAACTTGCATACACGGTGGCTGAGTTGCCCCATGAACGGCCGGTTGGTTACCAGGAAGAAGAATGCTTGTTCCTGCATGCTCGGAACAAGACCTTCTGCTCCTACGCGTCCGCCGATAGCTTTGTCTTGTTGAGACTGGCATTCACAAGCATTCCTGATGGCTGCATCACGGCGCCGCTGCTGGATAGATGCAAGCTGATTGGATATCGGCTCGAAGGTTCAAAAATCGCCTGCTGCACGATGTTCCTTCGGCCACCGGACCTTGCATCATTTCCCAGTTGCGTTACAAGTACATCGGGCGGCAGCGGCCAGTTCAACCGGTGAAGGCCCATCTCAGCCAATCCGAAAAGCTGCCCCCTCCTGCTGAAGAACCTGCTCCTGCTCCTTGTCTCTGTAGATGACTTTCATATTGGCGAACCGAAGGCTGTTTACGAGGGGCAAACTCCCACACTTGTGACGGCTTGGTTTGCACCAGTTACAAGGACATCTACTTGGGCAGCACGACGGTCAAGGTGCCCAGCCATGTCTGCACGCTGCTCTTAAGTTGAGCCTCACTTCCATGGCACACGCAATATGCTAGGCTACTGCAATATGAATAGGGACGAGTTTCTCTCAAGGCCCCTGCTCGAAATCCACCGCTTAATTCCTGAGTTTGCATTCCTAAAATCAAGTCCAAAACGCTATAATGAACGTATTGTTTGGGCTGGCCGTTCACGCCATAGAGTATGTCTACGGGATAGACTTCTCTAGTCTTTCCATAGAAGAGCAAAACGGCCATCCCCAAAACCTTGGTGTTGATCTCACGTATATCGAGGACAAAGAGTTAACCTCGGCCTTGCTTGGAGACGCCAGGGACAGGATTGAGAAGGCGTTTCAGCGTCTAACAACAATCTTTGGGGTGCTATACAAGTCCTCGGGGGTGAAAATCGAGACGTAGTATCGGGAGCTGGGCGCGCCGGCTTCTACCTAGGAGCATAGGGGGTGCTTGACGCGGGCATAGCCATGGCAAGAGGTGACTTGACGTCCGTGTTACTTTTATATTTCTATGTTTTATATTTCTGAGGGCAGAATCCAACTTCATTTTCAAGTCGCAAGTGCCACATTTCTCACTCCATGCTCAAGCGCCAACCAAACACTCGGGTGTGCTATTAACATCGACCCTACGGTCTCCCCAGAGTCCGCGCTGGAACATCCCCTCCGCTACGATGGGATGGTCTATCTGCATACGATCTCGACGAACCTGACATCGGCACTGAGATTGATGCCATTGATATCCTGCTTCTTGCCGACAAGCGCCGGAGTATCAAATTTTCCCATCGCAGCTGTCCTTGTTGTTGTCGGCGGGGAACCTGAAGTCAAAGGCGCAGATGCCGAACTTTGCGGTGGCCTGGATGGAAACCTTTGCGCAGAGAGACTTGCCAATCTTGACGCAGGCATCTCCGCACCCACCTTGCACCACGGCATGTATGACCCCGCATTGTCCGCCGTGCGCCCCTTCGTCGTATAGGACCATGATCTACTTGCCATCGTCGTCGCCTCTCGGTGCGACCAGCGTTGTGTTGTAGTCACTGATGGCAGTCACAGGGACAGGGGGAGCGACCTCATTCTTTTCGGCCGGGGGAACAACACCGCCTTGGACAAGGTAGGATGCTACGCCCAGCAGAGCGAGGAAGATGGTGAGAAGCTAGGCAGATATAGACGCGGTGTTAGTGAGGGCCGGTCTCTGGCGTCATAGCGGAGCGACAGGGGCAAAGTTTAAGTACTTGCCTTTTTACTGGCTAGCTGATGTCAAGGGTTGAAGTTTCGCTGGTCATGACGTAGATAGACTAGTGAGAAAACGGTTCAAACATAGCACTTTGAGGAGCCTTGTTAGGCCGGACCAACCTCTCTTCTGGCAGGGTTAAGAGAGCTCTCTATAGGGAAACCGCCCCTCTAGTCCAGTCGGCTACGTCACGGGGGAGAATCCTTCTCGCATACGAGCCCGCGCTGAAGGATCAAGATAGTACGACCCCACTCAGGGGGTCGCGCATTTTGGCCGCCAAACCCCTGAATGTCAACAACCAACTGCATTCTGTCGATAGTGCGCGTAATCGCGAGGCAATTGGACCAGGCTTTGAGAACCACATAGCACTCAGACAGAAACAAACCCCTAAAGCGTATAGCCCTCCAGAACCAGAAGGTGGGAGTGGGCTTGGGGCTTGGATTGAGAGGGCAGCCAACTGGCCGTTGAGCATATGTCTCGAAGCGTCACTCGCGGATGCCGCATTCATGGGCGGTGAGAAGGCCGGGCCCGTAATCAGACATAGTGCCATGTTTCGAGGCCTCCGGGCCCAACTGAGGGCAGACCAGACGCAAGAAAACACCCCTAATACCGAGCACCAGGCAATACCGAGCACCAGGCTTGAAGGCGCAAGGGGAACGTGCCTCCAGACTTGAACATTGACGGGCGTTCATTGTTACAGGGCATCAATCAAGCATTATAGGATGCGATACTTGTCCAATATCCAGCCAGCCCTCCCCCATATAACATGGCGTAATAAGTAACCGCACGTACTACCGACGCGTCCGACGGTCCTCCTCCCTCCACACTTTAAAATCGATGATCTTGGTCTTCCACCGTCCCCAGCCAAGTATGAGGTTGAATTCCATGAGCGTCTTTGTGTCCGAGCCGTCCTCGGCGTCCGTCACAACCACCCACTGCCCGTCGTCGCCATCTATAAGGGGCTGTCCCGGGCCGCTCCGCGGGGCCCCGTCGGCTCCGGTCGTCTCTGTCAGCTGTTCTGCGCGCGGTTAGTGATCATGAGGGACGTAAAGAGCGAGAAAGGGCAGAAGGGCAGTACCGTTCGGAATGGTAGCAGCGTTGGCATCCAGGTTGGGGGCTCGACGCTCCGTCGTCCGAGGACGACGGGTAGAAACTGACCAAAGCCTGGAGGAAGAACCTATCATGGAGGGGGTAGTTGTTAATCTCTCTTCGTATTATCCGGGATGCGAGAAAGCTAATAATGTAGCCTCCGATCGAGAATGACGGGGGTGTTTGGTCAGACATGTACCATCTGGAACATAGGTACCACCCTGTTGTGCCATTTTGCGAGACAATGATGTCTTTGGAGGGAGACGGTAAATATGGTAATGGAAAAGGTCGTAGGAAGAAAGATGGGGGTTTTTGGATGCTGGCCGGGTTTCCGCAGGTTGGGCTTTGTGTGTCAGGCACGAGAAGCACAAGGCGAACGAGGGGGTGGTGGCGAGACGGATGCCCGGTGGCTGTGCCAGCTCGGGGTACCCACCGTGCCTGTGACTATGGTTGAGCACTGTGTCATCTGCTGGTGGTGCGTTCGTCATCGGCCCTATGATATTACATTGCGTACTCGTACCATCGACCAATCCTCCCTCATTCTGGCTGACAGTCTGCTGCCTGTCAGCCCCTTGCCAACTCAATCAAAACCAACCCCTCCCTGCATCTACATAGGGTCAGTGTCCTTGGGCCACGCATGTGATTGATCCTACTTACCCCCTACCCACTTCCAGTTCCCAATACACCACAGAGAATATCCTCCCGGATCCAACGCTTCACTTCCAAGAAACTCTGCCCAGTGCATGATGACACGGCGTTGAACGGACAAGGATGGACTCAGACGCGATGATCCAGTCAACACCGCCCACCACGACTTGGGAGCACGCCTCTCGGTCAAGAACCCTTCTCGTCAAAACCATTCCGCTGTGTACAACTGATCCCTCAAACAAACGCTATACAACAATGTCTATCCGGTACTGTACCGCCCACCCCAAGTACATCGGCTACTCCGAATCCGCCGGCAAGCTAGTCAGCCCGCCCGCCAGCCCATGCATCCGCCTGCCCAGCAAATCATCCGTGCTCGCAAGGCCGACAGGCCTCTCCCTGGGCCTGCTCCCGCGCCTTACACTCTTCTTCCTCCTCCCCACGGCCCACTCCCCACTCCCACTCCCCTCCCCGCTCCCGGCCCCATCACCCCCTTGCAGAGCAGCAGCGGCAGCAGCAACAACAGCAGCCGCCGCACCCCCCATCCCCACCGCTCCCATTCCCCAAGCTCTTCCCCCGAATCCTCGTCAACCCTTCATCTCCAATGGCCGGTTCTCACTGCCACTCGACTCCGTCCGTCGATGCCATCTCCCCGCTTCGGCCGGCGCTCTCCGCCTCTCATCCCCAGCAACAAACAACTCCTCCATCCACGCGGCGGCGCGCTCAATCAGCTTCCACGCCCTCGGAAACACACTAGGGAGCTGCAGAAACCCATGGCTGATCCCGAGGATAAGCACCATCTCCGCAACCTCCTTCTCACAAAACCCCGTCGACACGCCCATCTCGTCGCGATACTCGAGCCTGGTCCCACGGCTGGCGTGCGGCGCGGCCTTGGCCAGGCGCAGGCGCCCCGCAAATATGACCATGTGGTCGACCAGCGGGTCGCGCTCGCCCGTCAGGAAGTAGGTCTTGGGGAACTTGGCGAGCAGCACGTCGGGGTGAGGATCGGGGAGAGGAGGTAGTCCCGGGAAAAGTCGAGGCGGGCGTGCGAGCCGACGTAGAGGATGATTATGGCGCGCATGAGTTCCGGGGTGAGGACGCGGTTGTTGAAGTAGGAGATCATGGAGGAGGTGACGAGGCGGGTGCGCATAGGTTGCGGGTGGCGGTGGGTTGGGGTTTGGGGCTTGGATGGGGTGGTGGAGGCGCGGGGTCGGGGGGGTTGCTGGACTTGGTGGAAGGTGGTTGGAGACGGGTGGGTGTACTCGGGGGCCGGGCTGCGGGAGTGCTCGGGCGCGATGGCTCGGCGGGGTGTGGGGTCGTCGATCTCGCCGCCCGAGGGGGACTAGGAGAGTTGGGCGGTGTCGTCCTCGTCGTCGGATTGGGCGGGGGTACCGACCAGGCTGTCGTAGGCCGACTTCTTGCGCTGGATGATGCTCTTATTCGCTCCGCGCATCCGGCGGTCCTGGATGAGGGCCGTCTGCTCGTCCGACTTCAAGCTGCCGATGTTCATGTCGAACGCGGGGTAAAAACAGGATGAGCCCGTCTGGGACGGGAAGCTCGGGCTTGTCTGGGGCGCGGCGGGCCGCCCTCGAACCCTTCTTCGATGATCATCAGAGTCGTTGCCGTGGCCAAGGTCCCGTCGGCGCTGTCACCAGTAATGACGATCTGGGGCACGATCTGGGGCACCTCGTTCCCCGACATGCCAACGCACCGGCCACGGGTCTTGACATTGGCGGCGTAGACGTCGTAACACTCGTTGAGCGCGTAAGGGAACGGGTACTCGGAGGCCTTGTTGTAATCCAAACTCAAGACGGGCAGGCCTGTCTTCGCAGCCCACGTGAAGAGCCTGTCGTCATTGCACCTGGGATCCATGGCGACAAAGCCGCCGCCGGGGATGTCCAGGATGATCTTGGTGTGTTCCTTAAAGCTCTTCTAGGGTCCGTCGAAGTACAGCCACGTCGAGACTGGTTCTTTGTAAGCGTGGTTGGATTTGCGGAGGCCTACGCATTAGCGCAACTCCAAATAGGAATATCGAGTGTGTGACGAGTAAGAGATCTGGAAGCGATATCGCATCCGACTGAGAGTGCAGGCCAACCTCATAGTAAAAGAGGGGTCTCTCAGACGAGATCTCTTTCCACTTTTTATAGAGAGGAAGCAATGTCCACGCTGCATTTGGGATGAAACTTGTGCTATAACAGGAGGGCATTCAAGTGCTGTCGACCGGCGGGGATGTAGGACCATTTCGATACGCGGCAGCTAGGCAGCGTAAGGCAAACCCAGTGGAATTGGGCCCGCTTCAACTCGCCCTTGGTTCCCAATGAACTGATTATAACATCCTAGATGCCCTCCCTCAAGGTGAGCAAGGGATGGATCTGTCTCAGGGCAAACATTCACATGTGTATATCCCTACACGCCCTGTTCTAATGAACGGAGAGCACGGGGACCGACCCGAGTCCGCGGCTCTGTGTTGTGTGACAGTTTCGTTGCATTGCTAGTGAAATAGCTGGTATGTAATGGTCGTCGGATCGGTGAACATGGTACGTGAAACATGAATAACTGAACTGACCCTGTCGTTGCGTTGTACAAAGCCAGAGTCCAATAGGGGCGAATGCTATCGGAACTTTCAAGCACGAGCCTGGAGTTACATTTGGACGGCAGTTGGACGCCGCTGAACGAAACTGTTTTCTGCTTCATATATTGACCAAGGGATCGGTGGCGTCGGTATTGCACGAGATTGTGGACAACTTGCCCTGAGCAGCAGAGTGGGAAAAGGACCGGCCACTCCCAGCTCAGGTAATTGACATGTCACGAACCATATCTGAATGCCTCGCTGTCTCAACGTCCTACTTTCACGAAGCGTGGTCCGGTTCCAGCTGTCAAATAAATACTACACGTGTTGTCTCTGGATCATTTGTAACGAAATATACCAAGGCACGCCAATCCCAAGTTTGACGATTTCCAGCAAAGTTGGCCATGAAACAGAAATGATTGACAGTCACAAGTGCACATTGCTGGCATCTGTTCACATGAGACCGGGGAATTCATGCGCCCAACAATGTGCTCCATGCGAGGGAATGCGCGGTACCGCAGACCGGATGGCCAGACACCAGGGCTGAGGATCATCTTCGATTTCACAGTCAGCACACCCAACCAGCACACCACCTACTGGCCTGGGTTCCTGGGATGCGCACCGGCTACTTGTCTCGCCGTGTATGCCAGGCCTCTTCATCACATTCTCAACGTGAGCGGAGTCCTGTTGGACACGTCACCTGGCCTGGCGAGCTGTGAACGTTTGGGATACGGATCGAGAGAGAGGTCTACTATCTGCAGTACTCTACACAGTGTTATGTTCCAATACATAGTACAACTCAACAACCCACCAGAGAGAGCTCCTGAGAAATGATTGGGTAAAAATACGGACCTGTAACCTGTTGAGGATCGCTGTTCTGTGTGGGGGAAGAAGCATTGCGATACGACCAACAATGTTGGATGAAGATATGTGCCGTTGTTGATGGGAAGTGAGAAGCATCACCGTTATGGAGATCCTGTTCCCAACAAACTTCGCTTCCTGGCAAGCGTGTACATCCGACAACGTTATTATCGTCTCCCGTGATAGTAGGCGAATTATAACTAGTCGGTAACCGCGGCTTCGAGAGACTTTCACATAAAACGACGTACCCGTCCACACATACAAGACCTTAATTCTCAAGTAATCCAGTACTTCAAACCAAAACAAGATCCTGAACCTTGCCCTCTGGCAACGCCTCGAGCACTTCGCCGTGCATGACCCCAAAAGTAAAACACTCCCCCAAGACCGTGGAAAGTGCCGTCTGGTTTCGCTCTGAGGCAAAGGGAACAGCAGCTCCGGCAATAACATAGACAACGTCGCCGACCGCCGTTCTCTTCGGACCGAGGCCGAGCAGGCCGCCTCCCAAACTGAACAGAGCTCGGCCCGTCAGGTGAGGCTGCTCCGGCTGCTGACATACGCCCCCAACCGAAGTGGATCAAGCGCACCCTGTAGGTCCCCTGCGGTGTATCTCGGCGGACGGGGCGAGGCGGGTGTTTTGGAAACCCCGACTTCCGTCTTTGGGTCCCAAAACCCAGCACAGGCCTGAGGCCGCTCAGGTTCGGCCGCCAAGCCCGACGCAACTGGGCTCGCAATGGCCTTGTACACGTCGAGGTATGACATGCCTGTGGTGGGATGTGGGTCTACAAAGGCATCCAGCATCTTCGCGTGGCCGTCAAGGTCCGCCATGTCTGGTACAACCGCCGAGACGGTTCCCACGGGGATGCCTTTCAGCAAAAGTCGATGTTCCTTTCCAACACTCACAATGGAGGCCGGTTCTACCCATCCTGTTGCGGCGTGGAATCCTTCGAAGGACAGCAACGGCGTTGCCTCAAGCGGCGAGTCCCAGTCCGGAACCCAAGATGGTAGCGTATGTTTTGCCTCGCCGAGATGGCTCAAGAAGGAAAGCTCGGGTTTCTCGACAACGAGAGGCGATGGCCATTCATCCCACATTAGCGGCTCCGTGCGTTCGGAGCGGAATCCGTGACTGAGCAGATATGGCGTATCTTCCTGTGTTGTGATCCAGTACTTGATAACGGTGAGGTAAAGCATTTCGACCTCATCCTTGCCGTTGGGAAACGCAACCTTTTGGCCGTCATCGTGTGCGAACCCCGTCAGGGCTAGGACTTTGTCGATGGGCTCCATCGCTTGCGTAGGTCGCAACTCCGGGAGCAGTGCTTTTAAACGAGCTCGCTTCATGAAGCCCATTCGATCGAAACCCTTCGCTTTCTCCATGGCCTGGTGAAACACGGGAGTTCCTAGGAGCTGCGGATCTGCGAGATTCTGAAGCAGGGCGAAGTCTTGCCGGAACTGCCCACGCCGAACAACGCTCTCAGCAACAGAGCGTGCGGGCAGCTTCTGCCAGTCCGAGCCGTAGTATGTGGTTTGTGACACGAGGAATTGGCATGCTTTACAGAGTGCATCCCAGCCACGAGACCAGTCCCCGTACATGATCATCGCCTGACGTCCCATGACCGACTCCTGGAACGTCCAGGCGCGGCGGAACCAAGGGGTGCTCTCGAGGAAGTGGTTCAGGTGCCGGAGGCCATCGAAGTGGATTCCCCGGTAGCCCATCTGTTCCATCTCTTCAATGTGGGACGGTGGGCCGAGGGCAAGAAAACGCTGACGCAAGCTATCTTCGTCTGCCGGGATGGGCTGACCATCAGGGGACGGCTGTAGTGCCACGGACCATCCATCATCCAGAGAAGGCTTGTCGTTGAACAACCAAGCGAAGAACTCGCCTCGCTCTCTTGGGTCGAGATCCTGGAGAATCGAGCACATGTCGATAGCGCCGAAGACTTGGTCAACGTCGTGCCCGGCCGCAGCCGCTGTGGCCGCATCCCCCAGCCAGATCACAACGCGCGAAGCGCCTGCGTAGATCTCGGCATCACTTTGATCTGCGCAGCCTTCTCGGCTTGGTGGTCCTGGTTGATGCATATCTGGTCAACCCAGAGCCGGCGCGGTCTATCACTGAGTCGAAGATGCCACAGCAGCTTGCTCAGGTTGTCAGTGATCTTGAAGTTCTCGGTGACTTGCTGGGGTACCATGTAGGCAAAATCATTGTCGTAGATTATTGGCACGCGCCAATTGCAGGTGATACTGTGTCGTCGATCCTGGTCTCCCCAGACGTAGGAGATTGCCTCGTAGGCCTCTGGACCCTTCAGCGGTTGCTGGCTGAGGGAACATATGATGGGTTCGTCACCGACGCCGGGTGCCAGGTCGATGACGCGGATCCACCCGGGGACGAGCTGATCATAACAGAACCTTGGCACTGGGCCCTCGGCCGATCGACGATTCAGTTCGTTGGCCTTTTCTGTCGCCCTGGCAATGCCGGCTTCCATTTCCGGTGTCAGTGAGCTGGAAGGCATGGTGTTGAGATTGTAGAGGATCCTGTCGCGGGGGATGGGGCTGTTGCACGGGTTGATGGACCATATGGTTGTATTGTTACAGTGGGGTTCAAGAGAAGAGCGGAGACCCGAAAGTCAGAATGGAAAGTCACCAGGTTATCTTGAGGTAGTGCAAGGGCGTGGGGTAGAGAGATTCAGCCTCAGAAGGTTCCTGATCTAGGGGTAGCCAAGGCACCGAGCGACTGAGCTGAATAGGTCTACTGTGAAGCAAAGACATCTCCTAACCAGATTGGGGGACTTGAGGCTGTGTGGGGCACAGGCGTGCTGCTCATCGCTTTGGTGTGTTCAGCTTCATGCCACCGCATCATACATGCATGCTGTCAAACTGAAAATTCATGTTGCTGTGTTCTCCAGCGCTTATGAAACCTAGATGGCAGGACTCAATCCATCAAAATACATGGATTCAGTCAGTGCTCGCACGACCCAATTCTCATCTTTAATTCCCCTCGCTTAGCACCTGAAAAAGAAATGCTCACAAATTTTGGCACTGACTACAGTAATTAAGCCATCTTCACAACTACTAGCACTGTATTACGATGGGTTGGTACTAGAAATCACTATTCATTCTCATCGCAGTGGCTCTAGGCCCCGGATTCACAGAGTTGATTGATTGCGCCGTGTCCAACTCTCGACCAGAAGTCGTGTCAAATGCTCCCGCTCCATTCTTCGAGGACGCGGCCCATAGCTTCTGCCTGAGCTGATTTCGTTCAATCAACGTCAAGCTCGGCCCGTCGTTTGCCTTATGTTCGCGAAGATGCGGGGTAGGTACATAGGCACTTGTATACACATGGAAGTGATGAGTTGGGTGTTTCCATTTGCCCACGGGCTCGGCGCACACCCTCGCAGTGAAGCAGGTTAAATCGGCTAGGCAGAAGGAATCAATCCTGGCGCCATGGAATCTGCCTGCCCACGTACATGCGCCCAGACTGATCAGCACCCTTGGCCGCGGGAAGAATGATTTGTCCGTCCAAGACGCAACAGCCATGGAAGGCTCTCCTCTTTGCGCGTAGAACGGTTAAGACTGCTCGACGCCAACATCAACCCAATCCTAGCGGAGGCGTGAAGCCTGCAGCAGAGCCTTGCATCTTATTGAACGGGCTTGCAGCGTATCTGCGGGCTCCGTGCGATCAGACCACCGCCATCCTGCAACCCCTCATATCGCCCGTGGCAGTGCTTTTCTACTGTGGTGCGGTTGAGGGGCTCGGATGAGGTGAGAAGAACAATCATCCTTGATCTCCTTAACTCCAACCACGGCCGCCTTCTCTGTCAACGTTGAAGGTCTTCGGAAGCCATCACTACTTTGAGTTGCTGCGGAGAATATCTTGAGAGCCGTAAGCAAAAGACTACACCAGCCACATCAACTACCCAAGAGCCGTGGTCGGAGACAACCCGAAGAAATGGCCGAGGCTTTGGCCATTGTGGGTGGGGTCGCCGCTGTGCTCCAGCTCGCCACGTCTGCAAGGAAGTCGCCCAGGTCCTCTACAGCTTTGCCGCCGATGCTGGTGCAGCAGTACCGAAGTGGAGCGGTTTGCCAGTCAGGTTCAGTCATTTTCGGACACTACAGAGATGGCACAAGCTGGCTTGTACCACTACTGCGTCGAGAATCCCGATACCCCGGTGGTTACTTTCATCAAGTCTCGAGGAGTGCTCGCAAACATCGATATCGAGGCACGAACCGTCAAACGGCATCTTCGCACCATCCAACTTCGGGTTAAAAACCTCCAGAGCAGGTCCATGCTATGGGCGAGCATCAAATGGAGCTTCAAGAAGTCCTCTATACTTGAACTGGGCCCTGGAATGGAAAGCGTCAAGACCGGCCTCAGTCTGGCACTGGCCACGGCTCAGTTGGAAGCAATCATTCATGTCTCGAGGCTGGGAACCAACAGTGAGGAAATTCGTCGACGGATGTGAGTCTCTAACCGCGATATCACATGAATAAGACGCTGACACCAACGTCCTGAAGCGCACGTCAAAAGCGCCTGATCAAAACCTTATGAGAACCATGCATGACATACAATCCCAGCTCCGGCGCAACGCCCACTATGAGAACAGAAACTTTTTACACGTCCACGTCGGCTAGCCCACAGGACAGTTTGATGGATCTCGGTCGGAGCATGTGTGAGCATGAAGCGGTACCTGGCACCCCAAATATCTCTCAATCAACTCCCGAGCACAGCTTCGTGTCAACCCGAACTTCAAATCAAAGCTCAAAAACACGAAGCCCTCGTTCCCAGGACACATTGCCATCCCAGCCCCCTTCGCCGTTGCCTAGACCCTCCCGAAAGTTCCAAGAACCGTCCTGTGTCATCTGATATTGAGCCGGAACCACTCACTGAACACCTGTTGAATAATTTCCATCCGCCCTTTGTCAAAGTTTTGCGTTTGACCGCAAACAACCGGGCGAGGAGCGTTTCGGGCTACGTGAGAACACCATGGAACTCCTCACGACAAGTCACGGCAATTCTTGATGAAGATCTGGACGGTAATATCATTTCAATCCACGAGGCTCGGACGACTCGGTCTGGATATCATTGAATCAAACGACCACATGGTCTTTGACTTTGGCTCCGGCAGGCCCGAAAAACAACGTCGGGAAGGTGATTCTCGAGTGGAGTAGAAGCCTGCACAGACATGAACAATACCCGCCGCTCACTATCAGCTGTGATGTGTGTGAGAATTCAGAGATCGGGTTGGTTCTTGGGAGACCGTTTGTCAAAGAAAAGGAGCGAAGGTGGGCGATGAGGAGGAGGGTGGGTAGTTGATTATAGGTCCCTGTGACGGAAACAGTCTCGACACGTTTCCCAATTCTGAATGTTCCAACAATCACTAGGAAAAGGTTATATTTGCTGGACAGGATCAAACTCGCTGTGCATTAAAGGCCGAAGAGGTGAAATGTTGTAGCCATCAAGTACAATTGCAAGATTTTCCCGGTTTCATCAATTTAACGTTAGCTAATTATCTCCAGCTTTGTTCCGTACCGTACTACATGGTTGTTTGGAGTAAAGACAGTCCAGCAGGAGAGAATAGATGTAGTCCTGAGGAACAAAACCTAAAACAATGGACAAAAGATTAAGACAAGAAAAGGGAAAAAGACAGGAAGAAAAGAGGAAGAAAATGCCAAATATCTAACGTGTATGATAAGCGAGTGACCCAGACAAGCGAGTGACCTACTTTCTATACGACGCGACACCTTTGCACTCAACAACAAAATCCCTCTATCATCCAAGATGCCCTCTACTTCAAAAGAAGGCCAGATAATTTTTGGCCCTTCAAGCTCTTCAAAACGACAAGAATCTAAGCGAACGAGCTGTAGCTAAGATCTACGGGGTCGACCGTAGAACCCTAGGGCGCCGGCGCGCCGCAAGCCTGCACGACGCGATCTTCCAGCCAACTCGCGCAAGCTCACGGATCTAGAAGAGAGGATGATAGTTCAGTATATAATTGAGCTATCTAAGCGTGCATTTCCACTAAGATTGTATAGGCGTAGAAGATATGGCCAACCAACTACTACGCCAACGCGACGCGCCCCCTATTGGCAAACGCTGGGCTTACAACTTCGTCAAACGCCAGCTAGAGCTCCGTACGCGTTATACGTATAGATACGACTATTAGAGGGCCAAGTGCGAGGATCCAAAGGTCATTGGCGAGTGGTTTGCACTCGTACGAAACACTAAGGCCAAGTACGGCATCGTATGACGATATCATAACTTCGACGAGACCGGGTTTATGATGGGCATAATCTGCCCGCGCATAGTAGTTACGACCTCGGATGGCTTCGGCAGGGCAAAACTAGCCTAGCCTGCAACCGCGAATGGGCAACGTGATCTAGGGAGTCAATGCCCTCGGCTGGCTATCCCGCCCTTCATCATCTTGCCGCGCAATACCACCTCGCTAACTGTATACCGAGTGCAACCTCCTAGCCAACTAGCGCATCGCAACTACCGAGAACGGCTGGACTACTAATGCGTAGGCCTGGATTGGATCAAGCACTTCGACTTCTATACGGCACCTCGTATGAAGGGCAAAAAGCGGTTGTTGATCCTCGACGGCCACGAAAGCCACCACTCTACCGAATTCGAGCTCTACTACTAGGATAACAACATCATTACGCTCTGACATGCCTCCGCACTCCTCCTATAAGCTCCAGCCACTCGATGTTGGCTGCTTTAGGCCGTTGAAGCAGTCGTACGCCGCTAGATTGAGGACTTAATACGCGCATATCAACTATCAGCAAGCTCGAGTTCCTCTACGGCTTTCGGGAGGCCTTCTTTGCTTCTATAACGGAGAAGAACATATAGGGTGGCTTTGCAGGGGCTGGCCTAGTGCTATACGATCTAGAGAGGGTGCTTTCTAAGCTAGATATTCAGCTTCGTACGCCAACACCTCCAAACTCACCTACCAACACTCTACAACCTTGGGTCTTCTAGACACCATACAACCCCCGCGAAGCCGAATCGCAGTCAACGCTCATCAAGACTCGTATTGCCAACCACCAAAATAGCTCCCACTTCGATGTTAGCTGCTGTAGACCAACTTACTAAGGGTGCAATAGCTATAATGCACCAGGTGGCCCTCCTTCGATCAGAGGTCTCTTCGCTCCGCAAGGCTAATGAGGCACTAAGCAAGCGCCGGAAGGCCAAGAAAACACGTTTGCGGCTTGGAGGCTCACTTACTATGCAAGAAGCAAATGATCTACTAGACTAGAAGGTCGTAGGCGATGAGGTAGTAAAGAAACGTAGCCGGATAGTGGTGGTTCAGGGGGGGCTCGTACGAAGGCTCGGTGCTATAGTGTATACGGCAAGACTAGCCACAATGCGCGTACTTGCTAGGAGGCTGCGGAATTATCTGATTCATCTATTTCTGATGTAATTATAGTTGGTTCTTAGTGTTAGGTAGTTGAAGTTGGGGACAGTTGTTATAGGGTAGCGGAAGGTGGGTCACTCGCTTCTCTGGGTCACTCGCTTATCATACACGTTACCAAACAGAAGCGAGCAAATAATAGAAGTACAGGACTTACTGCCACCAAATCGGTTTTTGGGAGTAAAGTTAAGCAGCATCCTTAAGAAGAAAAGGAAGTAAGAAACACGAACAAGCATCTCTGATCTCCTGCCTGACAAGCCAAGGAACTTCTGCCTGGATGAGGTCCTGCCACCTCCCACTCGCAACACCCAATCTATCAGCTTCCTTCCGGCTTGTCATCCGATTCGTTACCGCCTCTCAAGCTTCCGTTGCGCACCAATACCACGACCGGCTTACAATTCCCTCATCCCGCCCCCCAACTGCCCCGGACCCAACCAGAGCCGGAAAGTCCAGGCAACGACACGGTATGGGGGGAACATCCAACCCCATCCATCCCCCCTGCTAAGTGAGCGGGGGTTGCAAAACAGCCGCCATTTTAGCCTCCAGACTGGCGCCAACGTCTTGCATTAGCCTCGAAGCCGGAGATTGCATGGGAATCCCTTGACGTTGTGGATTGGATCATGTTCAGGCTGGGCAGTTTACCACGGGGCGTGGTTTGCAATTTAGGAAAGCGTTTCGCCGCAGGGATTGGAGGCTGGGTCGTTCGACGGTTCTCGGATTCCGGGAAAGACAGAGATGAAGAAACATATGCCGTGTTTCGAAGAGTTTGCTGGACACACAAGTTACTTCGTACAGTAACTACAGTACAGATTACACAGCGCCTATTGCCCATTGCGCCTGGTCTGGTCTATTCCAACTCAAGCAATCAGGTTGTCGATCTTCGCCAATCGGCACCAGTTCCTGACCTCAACAGGGTTTCTGGTGGAGAAACCAATATCTGTCCCATCGCCCGAGTCCCTGGGCCAAACAATGAAGAGAGCGAGAATCGGTTATTCGCTGCTCACGTAGACAACACAACCGAAGCTCTTCTTGACCTTGGTTATCTACTAGTACCATCAGTGAAGCTTCAAAAGCGAAACAGTCAAAAGGTCAACGAACGCATGCGCTAACCTGATGAAGCCAAAACCGATCAATAGCAACGCGAATTGCAGAACAATCTAAACGCCATGTTATACAGTCTACCGAGAACTGAACCTCATCCCCTTCCATCTGTCCAAAGCCTTTACAGCTTGAGGCAAAGCCTGGTGCCCGTCTCATCTGTGTCCACTTTCCGTACCCGGGGTAGAACCGAGTAGAAGACGCCCTCGAGATCATACATCTCTGGCGGATTTTGAGAAGGGTGGCATAGTTGGTGCCCCAAAAGGCGTTCTGCCAGTTGGGCTCGTAGGGGTCGGCCTGTTTTCAAAGCCGTTAGCATGCCTCTGGAACCCGCACAGGGAAACGGGAAAAATTCACCTCGTTGATGTAAGCGCACCCGTTCGGCGCAGCATTCCGCAGCGCAGCATCCACGACATACGTCAGCTTGTGCTGAGCGGCCGCCTTGTCCGCGAGCGTGGCATTGCCGCTGACGGGCACGATGGTGATGAGCTTGTCGACGACGTTGCGGAAGCGGGGGTTCACGGCGCTGTTGCCCCACTCCTTTTGGGGCAGGCCGTGGCCAGCGCTCCACATGTGGCCGACCATGAAGGAGCCAGCGCCGACAACGGTCTTGAAGGCGTCGGTGATGGCGCTGTGATTGGTCTCGACGTCCTGGCGGCCGATGGTCCAGCCACCGGTGAGAGCCGAGTTGCCGGCCACCTCGGCCTCGAAACATGGCGATGTAGAGGTCATAGAAGGTCTTGAAGTCGGCCGAGGCGGGTGGTGGGGTGGACCCCGATCTTCTCGAGGTCGGCGAACATCGGGGGCGAGGACGGCCTGCAGCTCGGCGGGCGTCTTACCGATGCCCACGAAGGGGTGAACGTGCAGGTTCTGGCCAGCCGTGCCGAGTTCGTAGTAGTAACATACAGGCCGTTGTCGACGAAGTGGGTGCTGTAGCTGTGGAAGATGCGCACGGCTTCCAAAAGACGGCGGGGTCGGACGCGTGGGTGGTGTCGATGTCCTATTCACGCCAGAACTGGGCACGTCATCGAAAGTCTTGTAGGTTGCCTCGACAATGACGGCGAAAGCAGCCGGGCCACCACCGCGGAGGGCCCAGAAGAGGTCGGCGTTGGTCTTGGCGTTGGCAGTCCGTAGAACACCATCGGCCGTGATGACCTTGAACTCAAGTGCCGTGTCGGCGAGGAAGCCGTAGAAGTTGGTGAGCGGGGCCGTGGCCACCGCCTTGGACAAGACCACCAGCAACACCGACAGTCTGTTTATCTGGTAAGTCTCGCTGCTCGAGACAGTATCCAAATGGTAAACTTACCGCGCACTCGCCAGTGACCATGATCTTGGGAGGGTTCATGGCATTAGCCTGCTTGAGAACCTCAAACGCCTGAACACCAGCGCCAACGGTAACGGCAGAACCAGTGTAGCCACAGGCACCGCGCCACGTATTGCTGAACTTGATGTTCTTGAAGCTGTGGGTGTTGATGACGAGGGCGCCCCAGCCAACGCTGCGGCCAAGAAAATCGTGGCCGGTATTGCGGAAATCAGGCGTAGGTTGTTCTCACGGGCGAAGTTGATGCCGGCCTGGATGTGGGCGACGCTTTGGCCACGATGACCATCACAGTGTAGTAGCCCAGGGTGCAGGTATCGGAGGGATTCGTAGTCGGCGCGGCACGTGTCGTTGGGAAGTAGGTCCAGAGGCCTGCGGCGGGCAACTCAACCCTGAAGTTGCTCGTCAGAGCTGGGAGTAGGACATCAGGGCACTGGACAAACTTACTGGAACTGTTCATTGTACCAGTTGGACGTCACCTTCTCGCACTCGGAGGCGTTATAGGTGCTGATGTCGCCCAGAGGGCCCTTGAAGATGTTGTAGCATGGGCGCACCAGGAGGGATGTTAACGTGGAGGTTGCCTCCCACGGTGTTGTTTGAGCTTCTGCCACTGGCCGTTGTTGGGCCAGCAGTAGTCTCCAGGGTAGCACTTGCAGGCGAAGCTGTTTCCATTTTCCTTGCGCAGCACCCATCTCGGGGCCTTGTATCCGGCGACTGACACGGGTTCCTGCGCGACAGCGTCCTGCGCGAACAGGAGCGTGCTACACAACAAGCTCAAGACGCCACCCGCATCGTGCCGCAGGAAGATCAGAGCCGGGATCAGACACAGATGAGGACAAGTAGATGGCATTCCGTGCCGATCGCGGGAAGGTTGCGAGTTTTAATAACATCACGGAGTGGCGCCCAGGGTTGTCGGCGACTGTTCCAGAAGGGCGTGCACCCTGTCAGGCTAGGGACGGCTGGTTGGTCGTTCCTGCGTGGATGTGCGTCCCGATGAACGCCCATTTTTTCCAGGTGCGGTCTGGTTCCTGCATGAATGGTGTCTCCAGAGTCGCATCGTGACATCGCCCATGCTCGCGGCATCTCGGTTCTCGCCGAGGCGAAACTGCGTCCCCACTCACATTTCGCGGGCTAAACCAATACAGGACGCCAGACCAAACAATGTGAGCCGCCCGTCGTCCGGAGGCACTTCGAAGAAGTCTGTTCGGTCCGGGGCCCGCCGTGCAATTCCCCTAGCCCTTGCGGCTTGGCTACCGCTCGGGAAAGACTCGATCCGACAATCTATTCCAGTGTATTATAAGCGAGCGACGCATAAAATACACGTAAACACTTGCCGGGCAGCCCGCTCCGGGCTTGGGCGTCAAATTTGGTGTTGGATCAAGCAAACCAGCCTCTCGAAATGCACCTGATCCGGCCGCATCAGTTGGACGCCCGAAGCATGTTGGCGGCCAAGCAAGTCAAACGGCCAACCGCAGCAGCAACAGAGAAGGCCAAACGAAGGCCATATAATCAATCCCCTCTGAGTCTCTATATTTAGTGCTTTTGCAGTTCACGTTCGGCCACATCAAGCCCTATGAAGTGCACCAACCCGGTGGTCGGAACTAGTCTACGGCGTCAGGGCAGGCCTGCGTTACGTTGGTTACCAGGGCAGTATCTAAGAGTCACTGGTCTGAACCCGTTCAGTATAGACCGCTGGGCGTTGAGCCGTCGCCCAGGATTGCCGCCTAGGATTGCCGCCTCCGGCTCAAACGCAGACCCGGCCGCACCATGGGTGAACATCGCCATGTTGTCACGGTGGGAGATGGCCCAATCTGAGACATCCTCACCGTACTACTAATACCTTCGGACTCAATGAGGACCATGAGAAGTATAAGTGGCAAGACATCGTCTGCCGAGGGAGTCAGTGTTAGGCCCTCAGAAGCACAGTTCGCCTTCGTTTTTCGAGTTCTTACACTGTCACATTCTACAATCATCACCCTCCTGCTTTATCTTTTCGGTCCTCAAACTACAGATTCCTAGTACTACTTATCTCCAATCCTCTTGTAACTTCCATGCCGAGACCACCAGCATCGTACTGGCTAACAAGTGGCAGAGTACCGCACAAGATGGCTTCCCACACCAGCCGAGGCAGGACCCCTGGCAGCCGAAGCGGAAGCAGTGCCGGATCCAGACCGGGACCCAGCAATTCCGGCACATCCCTGCGACCCGATCCAAGCTGCGGAATTTGCAACGGCAGCGGCGTATACAGTGAGCGGATTCTCGTGACAGTCTATGAGGACTGCACCGGCTGCAGTGGCACCGGAAAACGGGAAGTCAAGGGAACTGCACTTGTTGGGGTAGGCGGGGTTGCGAAAGATGCAACGGGACACTTAAGTATTCGTATACTGATGCGGGAACAACAACGATGTGGTCAAACTGATGAACCTGTTGAAGTTGTTGTTGTTGTTGGAAGAAGGAAGCCAGGGCAGAAGGTGGATGATGAGACCTGCGTGAGGTCACGTGACGTTGTCACGTAGGCCCACCACGCAACATATACAGAAACGTGCCGTTCCTGCTCCGGCCGTGGAAAGATCGGCCACAGCCATTACGAGCTCCGAGCAAACCAGTGCGAGTGTAGAGGCCGTCATTGAGGAATGGTGACGGGCTTAAGGACGTTGATATCATGCGTTGCATTCGTGATGGACTGGTCGGGTTGGTTTATGCAAGGCAGACTTGAAGGCTGGAGAAGGTCCGGTAACGTACATTATAAGCGAGTGGATCATATAAGCGAGCGGATCAATTTCGTACACGATGCGTCTTTTTTTCCCCCAACACGAATTTCCTCTACCACATCAATATGGCTACAGTTCCAGTCGAGGCTAAAGTGATTCTTACACTTGAGGCCCTTAAAAACGATCCCAAGCTAAGCCTTCGGGCTGCAGCAAAGATCTATTCGTGCCTTATACTACCCTCTATCGCCGGCGTACCGGCCGGCCTACACGACGCGATACTAAGCCCAGCTCGCGCCGGCTCACCGATTCGGAAGAGAAGGCCATTATTCAATATATCACAAGCTCTCTGCGCGATCTTTCCACCAAGATTGCGTAGTGTAGAAGATATGGCCAACCAACTGCTACGCGCACGCGACGCGCCCCCTGTCGGCAAGCTCTGGGCCCACAACTTCGTCAAGCCAGCCGGAGCTCCGTACGCGTTATGCGCGTAGATACGACTACTAGAGGGCTAAATGCGAGGATCCAAAGGTTATTGGCGAGTGGTTTACGCTCGTACGGAACACTAGGGCGAAGTACGGCATCGTAGATAACGATATCTACAACTTCGACAAGACCGGGTTCATGATGGGCATGGTCTGCCCAGGCATGGTTGTTACGACTCGGACGGCCTTAGTAAGGCAAAACTAGCCCAGCCTAGCAACGCGAAGCGAATGGGCAACGGTGATCCAGGGAGTCAATGCCCTCGGCTGGACCATCCCGCCCTTCATCATCTTGGCCGCGCAGTACTACCTCGCCAACTGGTATACCGAATGCAACCTCCCAGCCAACTAGCGCATCGCAACTACGGAGAATGGCTGGACTACTAATGCGGTAGGACTTGACTGGATCAAGCACTTCGACTTCTATACGGCACCTCGTACGAAGGGTAAAAAGCGGTTGTTGATCCTCGACGGCCACGAAAGCTACCACTCTACCGAATTCGAGCTCTACTGCCAGGATAATAACATCATCACGCTCTACATACCTCCGCACTCCTCCTACAAGCTCTAGCCACTCGATGTTAGCTGCTTTGGACCGTTGAAGCAGTTATACGGTCGCCAGATTGAGGACTTGATCGCGCGCATATCAACCACATTAGCAAGCTCGAGTTTCTCTACGGCTTTCGCGAGGCCCTTTGCTTCATATGACAGAGAAAACATATAGGGTAGCTTTGCAGGGGCTGGCCTAGTGCCATACGATCTAGAGAGGGTGCTTTCTAGGCTAGATATCCAGCTTCGTACGCCAACACCTCACACCTAAACTCACGGCCTAGCACTACACACCCCTGGGTCTTCCAGACACCATATAACCCCCGAGAAGCCGAGGCGTAGTCAACACTCATCAAGACTCGCATTGCCAACCACCAAAATAGCTCCCCAACCTCAATGTTGGCTGCTATAGACCAACTTACCAAGGGTATAATAGCTGTGATGCACCAGGTGGCCCTCCTTCGGTCAGAGGTCTCTTCGCTCCGCAAGGCCAACGAGGCACTAAGCAACCGCCGTAGAGCTAAGAAAACACGGGTACAGCTTGGAGGGTCACTTGCTATGCAAGATGCATAGGATTTACTAGGCCAGAAGGTTATATGTAGGGAGGCAGCATAAGAAAACCCAGCAGGAAGTAGTAGTGTAGGGGGGTCTCGTACAAGGATTCGGTGCTGTGGTGTATGCGGCAAGCCGGCTATAATGCGCACACTTTCCAGGAGGCTGCAGAATCATCTGATTCAGCTATTTCGGATGTAATTATAGTTGGTTTCCAGTATTATTGTAGTGTATTCGATGATAGTTGTTGTGGGGGAAGTGGAAATTGACCTCCTCGCTTATATGATCCACTCGCTTATAATGTACGTTACCTGAATAGAATTGCCCTTTGGCTGGTCCACATCCGGTTTCATTGTTCCGCAGTCCCCTCTAGCTCTCGGGTGCTCAGACATATCCGAAGACTCAGACCTTGTATGCCCCTCTTCCACCGCGTGTACTATCACACCAACAACCGTACCAGAGATCTCCGAAGGATCGTCAAGTCTCGCCCAAATCTCTGGTGGAACACGCGCCCTCACCCATTCCGCTGCTTCTGGATTCTCCTTTGCAAATCGTACGAGGTTCTCGGTCAACGCCATGCTACAGAGCAACGTGTCCCGGAGGACTTCCTGCCGAAACACGTATCTCTTCGGCGCGTGATCGGTACTTCCTTGGCGGCTTCGGGCCCGGTATGAGCCATTCATGCTGGAGTGGGATCCTTTCGAATGGGTATGCCGTAGCTCACGACGCACCTTACGAGGGAGCGGATCTTGCATCATCACACTGTGGCGGTAAGTTAAACAGCCAGCCAGCCAGGAATTCAAGGTGACCTAAAGGCAGACTAACAATTCCGTCCCCGTCCATATTGAACTGGGGCGGAAACCTCCTGGGCTTCAAGGGGGGGAGCTTGCCATTGGGCCCACTTCTATACAGGGGTAGGCCGTGGATGGCTTTTTGACATTGCGTTCATTTTAGTGAAGTTTCTCGCGTGCGAGCTACGCATGTATATAAAGCCTGCCAGGAACACCCGCTCAGGGGCTCCTGGGCAGGCAAGGCAAGACGACAACAACAATCGAGGTTTTTTCTTCAGTGCAGACTGGAGTAGGTCAGGCTCTGACCAGAGGGCCACAGCCATTTATTTGAAGATTGTGCCTTAAAGAGAGCTCCGGAGCCACATTGAACCATGGCTTGTTGAAGCCTTCGTTCCTCCCCCAATTCACTGCATCGATATCACCAGACTGCTGTGACCAGCGGTAGGGTATGGTATGTATGTGGATTTAAGGTGCTGCGCACCAGTTCATATATACCACAAAACCGGCGGGTCCGGCGACGGACTTGGATCCGGTCCGTGATGGTCAACGAGAAACCAGCACTCGATGTTTTCCAGGGCAAACTTGCACCCGTAGTGCCAGGCGCGCTCGCGGTGGCGGTCGTAGTCGCGCTGCCAGACGTGTTGGCAGATCATGTTCTCCATGGCGCTGACCCTCTCCCCGAACTCGGTGGACTTGTCGCCTGGCACGAGGATGGGTTTTGGTCTGCACCAGCACCCGGACGGGTCTGTCATGCTCGGCGGCGGCGGCGGCGGCCCCTCAGTTGAGACGTCGACCAGCTGGGGAGCCTGTTCGTGGCTTGGGATTACCATTGAATTAGTACTAATGAAGTCACTCGGTAATGATTTGTCGCGACGTCGTGCAAGTTCTGTCGGGATTCAAAGATGATGTGTGGTGGGGACCCACTGGTCCCACACCTTCATCTCAGCCATTCACCCCTGCCCCTGAGTTTCGCTGATCTTCCACTCCTTTCCAACAACAACAACAACAAACAACAACATCAACCTCAACACCATAGCGAATATCACCACATTCGCCGGCCCTCGCGCCGTTCCCCCTTACATGATGACGGTCGGTTTTCGACGAATGCTGCATGTCCCGGACGCCGCAGAGCAGTGCAGTTGGCCCGGCTATCAGAAGGCACGTGGAAGGGTACGGTGGCACGGGGCTCAAACCAGACTCGCTCAAACTCCACTTTTAACCGCACATACCCCAACCGTGGATCTCATTCCCCTGGATGTTACAAGGGCCTCTGGTGCCACCCGCACTGAGAATTTCAAGGCGGGGAAGCTCGTCGACTTCGGCTTATCCAGTACAGAGCTGCATTATATAAAAAAGTCGTTAAATGAAGCTAGGCTTAGGGGAGAGAAGTTTGGAGACTTGGTTATGTTTGACGACAGAGTGGCATGTAAAGGGCTTGAATACTGCGTTACAGTTGTAAAATGCATCGGATTACAGCCACAAGCTCGGGTCGCGCCCGAGCCAGAAGCATCCCCATGAGCGGCTCACTGCACACGGGAATCCGTCAATCGACGGGAGATTGCTGTGAAAGAGCAATGTGAAACGGGAAAGTTGCCCAAGTACGGATGTACTTGTCACTCTTCGGAAGGGCGGCCGGGCGGGATAGTCAGGAGTTAATGTAGGTAAAATGTCTATGGAATTTGTTTATGTTTCTCCACCAAATGGAAGTGAAATTTGTCTGTTTTGGGGATTGGCCAAGTGGGAAAGAACAACGGACGGGAAGAAATCCCCAGGCCGGCAGAATCCCCACCAGATCCACGCCCTCCCTCGCACGCCAAATTCTGTACCGCGAAACAATCAGCATTCGATGCCTCATCCTGCGATGTCGCCTCGACGTCGTACAACACGTGGATGAGAGAATCGGCAAATTATGAGGCTTCTGCAGAGATCGGGATGGGCCCGGGGATTTTGCCGTCTTTTCTTGCCGGGATGTCTCCATAGCCGCCGCTTCGAGCCAACGCTCGGCTTGAAGGGACCATGGACACCATGGACGATATTGATCGCACATGGGCCCGTTTCATAGTTGGGATAGCGCCGTGTCGGAGTGTCCCCCACAACACACTCAAAATGGCAGAGGTTGGGCGGGCCACCAATCGTTAGCTCTCAGCTGTTTTGGCAGGACCTGGATCTGGCGCGCATCTGTCATGCCCTCCGCCGTTTTGCCGACTTGAACGCTGCAGGACAGAGGTCTCAGCTCCGTGGTGCCGACGAGTCTCGTCAACACCAGCATGAGAAAGAGACTGCCCCAGCGGGACTTGTAGATGGCCATAGCAAGGCCAGTGGCGAGGAACTTGCCCTGGATCGTCGTCAGCTGCTTGCAGAGAACCTGGCGGTTCTCGACAACATTCCCACGCCAGATTTCCTGCGCACCCCCGGCACCTCCTTGAGCAAGCGATCGCTCCTTGCAAATGCGCGTTCGACGACGCGGCCGGCGACTTCGAGTTGGCATCGTGCCTCTCAGGCCAGCCAGCGACAACAACGGATTCGCACTGGACTTTCCGCAACCTCACCCTGACAAACGCTCACGGTTGGGAGTTTGATCTGCATGCCAAACCTACCCGGAACTCGGAAGCTCTGCGTGTCAGGGATCTCGTCGGTGCGGGTTGGGCTCGGGCCGCCACTACAAGCTCCTGGCGTGACGACGATGCCCCTTGCCCCTACTGGCATTTTGCAGCAGCCAACCTTCCATCCATTGACGTCTACCGTCTCCGTCTCCGGCAGGAACAGGGGGTTCTTAGCTCTGGACAAACCCTCGATCGCAACATTCTGTGCAGATTCCGAAAAATGGCGTCGTCTTGGTGTATCAACCCCCTCGACCAGCCATGTCCCGCAAGACTTGGCCGGTCAGCGGACTGACGTGGGTGAGGTCTGGTATGTATCCGTTCTTGACCACTGGCCCTCATACTGAGATTCTATTACTCTTCTAGGACCATAAGTGTACCGGCCAATTCCGCGTTAAATCTGGAGTCTGCGGCGTTCGTCCTTTCCTTGTTCGCACGCCAGGCGTTTCCCGGCCGCGATCCGCACTGGGATAAGCGGGCGCTCTTGATGCATTGTCAATTCCTGGTCACCTTTCTTGGCCGTTAGCCGGCGGCGTCTTGTTGGCTCGCTCAGCCAATTTTCAGACAGCTCCTTGTCAGGAACCCCGGCCCTCCTCAAACTATCACCCACTACGGCTTCGTTCTCCGCTGGCTTTATCCACACTCCCAGCCACCGCCCGAGTCTACTGGTTTCAAGATGTACCGGGACTTTGGTGGGCTCCCCAAACTATGTCTTTCTGAACCCAAAGAGCCGGTCTGGATCCGGGAACGAAGACTCTCCATACGTATGGTCTCTTCTGAAGGTGTTCCTTCGGTGACTACTGCCATCATCCTGAGAGATGCGATGGAGACAAAGCCGCCTGTTGAAGTTGAGAAGAGATACGACTTCACGTCAGACAGGGTCGTATTCACTGCTGAGAGGAGCACTTGTCTGCTGCAGGCAATACTTCAAAACTTCTTGAAGCAGAATTGGTTTTGTGCCTGGCGTCGGCTCCTTCATGAGATGGACAATTTTCTTGACGTCAACGTAGGTTTTCCCTTTTCCTAAGAAGATACTGAATGTTGCCCCCGAGCTGAGAATGCTGCGTCCTAGGCGATTCATGTTCTTGATAACCGCCTTGCTGACAAAGCCATGTTTCGCCGCTCTTTCGACAAGTCGAGAATGTATTTCCAGCTGCTTGAGCTCCTCCGTGAAATGCGGAGGTGTATTCGGGATACAAGATCCGACCTCGAGGACCTCCGGGCTAAGTCCCTGGAGGCGTTGCAGGCAGAGTCCGAGACGCTCTCGCACTGGGGGGTCGACGAGAAGGTGATGTCAGAGTCTGCCGACAGGATTCGGAGGAACTGGGATAGTTTAATGGAGGACTTTAGCAGCCTCGAGGGCCAGCTGTTGAAGCTCATAAACACGAAAGAGGAGGACATCCGAGATCTGCGTGATGGGTAATGAAGACGCGCCGCCCTCGATCTCCTTGGAGTAGGCTAACCTGTGGTGCCATACAGCTCACCAACGCCCACAACCTCTTGGAAGCATCCAGAGCGACGTCCATGAACCGATACATTATCATCTTCACCGTTGTCACAATCTTCTATCTGCCGCTGGGCTTTGTGACTGTAAGCCCCGGGGTCCATGCTCGTCATGGCTACATTTACTGACTAGGATCGCTTGTCAGGCCGTCTTCAGTATGGATCTTCTCCACGAAGAGGAGCTAGCTTACTTGACATGGCCCTATGGGATGACGATGCTTTTTGTCTCGGTCGCGACTTATGTGGTCGCTATGCTCCTGGTGGCAGTGATCGCCCGCCGTGAGCAGAGTGAGGGATATGCCGCCCAGTTCCGTAGATCACTCAAAGGGCCGGGACTGTTCGAAAGGGCAAGTCGTGCCTCCAGTCATGCCAAGCAAAAGGGGAGTATAGATGATGCTGGAGAAGATATTGAAAATAAGGAAACAAAGAAGGGATCATGGTCATCGAGGCTGAAGCCTCGGCGGCGGCGGAAGGAGAAGGATGAGCAAACCGAGGATGCCAGTGGACCAGAATCGACCCTTCTCGGCGTGTGATTTTGACGCTTCTTGTTGGAGACTCTCTCAAGATTTCTCGGTCTTGTTTCCATGTCGTCGGTAGTCTACGGCGTCGATAATTAGCCCCGTCTCTTCATCCTCTCTCTCGAGAAATGTTGCAATCTCAACAACGTAACCCCAAGCTGATAGCCGTAACCCGGTTCCCGGAAGGTGGCCTTGGTTGCGTTCTCTTTGCCCAGCCAAACGTTAAGGAAACAAAAGGCTTCCAAGCCCACCGAAACGAAAAGGAATAAGATAGCGAAGGGATGTGGCCGAGTCAGCCCCAAGACTAACCTAACCTCTCCATTCCGCCCCTTCCTCCCTCGGCATCTCTAGCCTCGCTAGCACGACCACCTCGCCACAGGGAGTTTAGCCAACCTGTATGCTGCCGTTAAAAAAAATTACATCCTGGCTCCCGTTCTGCGCATGTGATCCACCAGACCCTGGTTATTTGTCAACATCTCAATGCCAGAGGTCAGGAGACCGAGACCGAGATGAGGATAGGTCTGACACCCTCTCGTTCGCACCCCCTGAAGGACGGCCTGCAGGACGGGGAGGTTTGGGTGGCTAGTAGAGACATGATTAGTCCTGTATACGTCTATTCATGATTGGCTGGAAATAGAAGATTGCTCACTTGTGGGCCATGAAATCCTCTCCTTCGTACCTTGATATTCGGCCATCATGTTGGGCTATCCAGACGGATATGGTGAATGGAGAGCGCCGAGGATAAAGCCTTCTGTCCAGTCGAGATCCAGCTCCTCCCCAATGAGCCCCCACACATCTCGTCCGACGGTGCAAGGTGGATGTCTACAAGCGGCCGGACATGAGCCTCTAGGACGGTTTGTGACGGCGATCCCTCTGTTTGGCCTACCTGCGTAAGGATCCGATTCTCCCCTTCTCCAACCCGGGGTAGCTCTCCTCCACGCACCGGATGGTGATCAATCCTCATTCTTGTCAACCGAAAACCCGTCAGTTACCGGAAAGACCTAGTAATTTCGCGGCGAAGGCGCAGCCTAGCGGATAGTGATCTGGAACGATCCAGACCTGTCCTGCTTAGTGATTGTCAAGACTACTTCAATCCCTTGCGGCGGATGCAAGCCGTTGGAGGAAGACATACCCACTTGGTGTTCTCGCACGATGTCTGCTCCCAAGTTGGGCCACCGGCAGCGAAGGAGGGCTCGAGGAAGGAAAACGGTTCGGATCTGCGACTGCAGTGATTTCGTGCTGCCGCCGTATTGGTAGCTCCATGTAGGATGGAGCATGCAAAGCAAGGGGCATTGTGGGTGCTGACAAATGGAAGGCCATAGAGAGGTCGTGTTAGGCCTAGGGGCCCTCTAAGCACGAGACTCTGCGTCTGTCAGGAGGAATAGATGCCCACCAGTGTGTTCTCAGGAATGACAACCCGAAGTTATAAAGGGTGGTGGAACCCCAGCATTCGAGCACAACTTCATAGATTCGGAAAGCGTTAACGTACATTATCAGCGAGTGACCCATATCAACGAGTCACCCACGTCAAAATCCATACATAACCCTGAAAACGTAACGCTCGTTAAACTCACAAAATAATAATAAATTTTTCTACAACTTCGAGACTAGCTTATTTAGTTCTTGGAGATTGAGATATAGCTTTATTCACTATGTGTAAGCAACTAGGTGAGGGCTAAAGCCTAGTTGGTCTTAATCCTAGCTATGAAACGTCAAACGCATATTCTCCAATGAAAAACCAACTTAGTTAGCAAATATCCTAATGCTTATAGTTTTACATTTGAGCATTAGAAGGCGATCCCTAAAATTTGAAAGAACTTTATTAATGTTTGGTGATTTTAACGAGCTTTGTGTTTTCAGGGTTATGTATGGATTTGACGTGGGTCACTCGCTGATAATGTACGTTAGGCTTCTGGGAAGAATATTTGGTGACTAGGTATGTGTTACAAGGTGCCCCGAAAAGGATCTTGGTTCCCTGCCACTACATATATTCCAGCCGGCCCACCACTGCTTTTTCCTTCACTTCTCCCACAGAACACACAGAATACCATCACCAGTTCTGCCTTGCTTGCCTGTTTCCTGTTACAGTATGGCATCTATGTCCTCGCTACTACCCACTCCTCATGCGCACAGAGGGTAAAGCTCTGAAGAGCATTGAGCACGTTGCGCTAATTTGAACTGGTAATGTGCTGGGGTTGAAACCTGGCATCAGGGTGGAAGCGGATAGCGAGGTAGTACCTAGAGAACGAGAACGTAACCGTGCATTACGTGATGCTGGTTCCTATACGTTCTAGATTCTTGCAACCTAATCTCAGCCTGTCATTCTGGTACGATCGTAAGGGGTCAGACTCTGTCTTGGATTCAGAAACAACTTGAACAAGAACAATGATCGTTCGTAGACCCCCAGGCAATGTAAGAGATGCACTGAGAAAGGGCAAGTCTACTACAAGCTAGGGGCAGAGACACGTTCATGTTGCTACACGACCACACAAAAAGTTTGCAAATGTTATTACTAGCATACTGGTTTGCTGGGTTTAGATACTGTTTCCAATGTACGCCAGGTTCTGGATACTGGCAAGTCCGTACTGAGCAAAGTCGTTCGTGGCCAACCATGCAGCCTCCTCCACAGGGTGGACAACAGCGCTGCCTGCAATGCGCACGGATGTGAATTCTTGAGTGTCCTTAAGCCCATCGTTGCGGTAGTTTGTCCAGGCACGAGCAGCGACAGTCGCGTTTTTCTGGGTGGCAGCATAGAAAGCGGCGAGGCGCGAGTGGGCCTGCTTGAGGCTGACGCCGCTGAAACTCGTGCCGTAGCGCGCTGCCTGCTCGGCGGCGGTGCCGAGGTAGTAGTATGTGTAGTCCAACCAAGCCTCTTTGAAGCCCTCAGGGGCATCGTCTCCCCAGTACTCGAGAAGCTCTGAGATGACTTCAGGCATACCAAAAACGGCGTTGAGGTGAGAAACCGCTACGACGCCCTTGTTCTCCGGGTCTGTTGGCGGAGGGAGAAGCATTCCATTCCCGATGATGTACGAGCCGGAGCCGGTGACGAATCCGTTCTTGAGCTTCGCAATCCCGGTAGCAGTGCCGGTAAGCTTTGTCCTGGCCTCTTGCCAGCGGGGGCCGCGGCGTTCCCACTCAATGAGCCATCCGGCCGCCATCGCAGCCCAGTCAGTTCCCAAACCAAAGGTGACCGGAGTACCAGGGAAGGCTTCCAACCGTCAGTCCGGACCTTTCTCTGCGGGTCAAGGATTCCGTATGTCTTGTCCGCATCCAGGGTATGCTCGAGGAGTTCGCCGGTCCGCTCATCACCACCCGAGATGTAGAAGAAATACTTCCGGTACTGAGGCTGCGAAATACGAGCTTGCTTTGCGCTGTCAGCCCAATGCAGCACTCCGTGCCTCGTTCCAAGTCCTTTCCAGTCACCGAGATGATAGGAATCGACTTCACCAGTGTGTCGCGTGAGCGCCTCGGCGAAGCGGTAGACATCAGCGCGGCCGGTGCGGAGGAAATATTGCCAGACGAACAAGTCAGGTGACAACTCGGAATTATCCCAGGCATAACCTCCGATATCGTAGCGCCACTGGTGCCTGCTCGTGTCGTAGGTATGCATGATGTCGCCATGGTCGAGGAATCCGTACCAACGACGTGCCTCAACCTCCTTCTGATAGTGCTTCACAAGGAAGTCGAGGTTGGCCTCAATTTTGGCCTTCGCAGGGCTGGAGGTGTCGGGGAGTCCCCAGTAAGATCCGAGAGCCTTGGTCTCCATGATATACTCAGGCTTGGCAACGAGCACAGGGGGTTCCTGAGCGTGTGCATTCAACGCGGCCAGGGTGTCGCTCGATGGGGTGCTGTCGAAAGCGAACAGGAAGACCTCGTTGGTTCGAGAAATGCCGTAAGGAGTGTCGAAATTCGGTTCGTAATCCTCGTATGTGATCTCGAGGGCATCGAGCTGTTTTGCGTAGGTATCAAGGCCCATACCATCGTGGTAAGCACGAAGATCAAGAGGAGCGGCATCAGGACTGTACAGCCAGAGAGTGATCTGACCCTCGTCGGATCCGGCATTGGCAATGTCCAGACCCGTAGGATAGCGCTTCCAGAAGTCTCTCAGAGCTACAGCCAGACCGCCCTTGGTAGCACCTCCCAGGTAGGCAAGACCACCGGATCGTGTGCCACCGGGGATGTTGATCCAGCTTCGGCCTGGACCGGTCCTCTTCTTGAGGGTAAAACCATCTGGAGAAAGCTGGCTCAGGCTGTAGTCATTCCAGACAGGAATCCACTGGAGACGGGTGGTGACTCGAGTGTCCCAAGTCGACTCCGCGGGAAGAGCCTTGCCCTCCACCTGAGCGGTCGTGACGGCGGCGCCAGGATCACGGCGGAGACCTGTGATGCCTTTGACGGCCTCGTTCAAGAAGCCACCATCGGTACCAGCCAGGCGGACGTGACGATTGTACAACTCCTCTCCCTTGAGCGGAACCTGGAACCGAATACCCAGGCCGGTTATGAAGTCCTTGTTTTGCTGGCCGTCGAAAGTAATGCTGTGCACCACCCGGATAGCGTCAGAGCCAGCGTAAAGGTAGAAGCGCACAACGAATGGCAGCCAGTCGGCGTGATCCGAACCCTCGGTGGTTGTGTGCTTGCCACGGACCGTGACGAGCGCACGAACCGAGTTGTCCTTGCTAACGGTCACTTCTTCAATGTTGCTCTCAAAATTGTAACGGTCAATGGCCGTATCCGTGCGGTCGTGGGCGGTCTTCGGGATATTGTTCTGGCTGTAGAGCACCAATCTGCCGTCTTTTCCGACAGTCTTGCCTCCGGCAGTCTTGATGGAGCTGACAATGTGACGGCCGTCCTTGGGGAACGAGATGGTGATCTTGCCGGTGTCGACTGCTACCTCCTTGTGGCCGTGATTCACCGACAGCTTGGTAGTCTGGCGCTTGGGCTTGGGCTTGCCCTTTGCAACGGGCGTAGCTTCGATGGTGTATTCGTTGGCGACGTTGTCGGTCTTTGGGATCGCATGTGCTGACCATTTGATGGAGCCGTCGCGCCAGTAGCCGGTAACCCATGATTGAAGAGGGGTTTGTCCGTCCGAGAGCTTGAAGTCGACCTCGTCGGGCTGGTATTTTCCCTGGGGCCAGGGCAAGCCAAAGGTTGTACCGAGGTTCTGGGCCGGAGAGTCGCCAACCCAGCTAACCTTGACGCTGCTGGAGGAGCTGTTGGACCGAGCGGCAGCACCTCCAAGCACGCCCATGAGGGCAAAGAGACGAGAGACTGGCGCCATGTCGACGCGCAGAGGTGACTAGATCCAAAATTGGAGTTGGCTTGTTTCAGGCTCTGTGCTGTGAGCAGGTGACCGATCTGGTCTGGTTATAACGGAAGACAGCAATTCATGGCGTGAGCCGAAGTCCGCCCCCTCGGGGCGATGATGATGCGAGCTGCCGGTTGCCCGCAATCGCGTGTCATGGTAAGCCATAATGCCATGAGTAGTAGGGTAACATCGGCGCATCTGCAATATCAAGAGGTCAGGAGCGCGCTCGGTCAAACTAGCAGCGAACGCCATCGCCAGGTACAGCAGCGCTATGTCAGGGATCATGGATGTCCATCGCGCAGGCCTTCCACATGGGTTTGTGGCTACCCAAGCCGAACATGCGGAGAGGGGTCAGTGGAGAGTATTCCGTAGTGTGTGGGGTTCGGAGCAATTGATTCGGACGATGGATGGCGAGACTGTGTAAATACCCGAGTCCAGAGAGGGGGATGTTTGGCGGACAGGGGGCCAACCATGATTGCCATGATTTTTCCTTCGGATGAACTCGCGCGGGACTCGGGAGAGCAACACCGACTAACGTTAGGTACAAAAGAGAGCGGAAGCGACGGTCTTGGCAGGATGCCCGTGCACTTATTTGGTCCATCGTATGGTGTTGCGCAAGAACTGAGCTCCAGTCCCTGATTGTACCTTAGTTTAATGAGCCTCATGTATCGTCGTGGGTTATGTTTCTGGCCGCCGACAGACCGAGATCTCCAGGCGGAATGGCATGAGATATCGCTACTCCATGGCCTTCTCAAGTCGAGTTGTGGGCAAATTGTTGCAAACGGGGTCGTTGACCTCCTGCGTTTGCAGACCGCCTCGCCTGCGTTTGCTTTGCCTGCGTTTGTTGCCCGCAATGGCTATTAAGTAGCCATTGCGCCCATCTTCCACTTCTTCCACAACTTCAACTCCACACAACACTTCCATAGACAATCCACATCCCCAATTTTCCCTACATTTGAACCCACGATCGTAACACAAATGGATGCTCGGCAGTACAAGTTTGACCTTCGGCGGACCGCTAACGACCGTTTCGCGGTAATTATTCGGCAGACTCCTCGACCTCGACGCCAGTCTTTTGAAGTCAGAGGGCGCGTCGCGTATGGGTAGCAGTTGGTTAGCTATATCTTCTACACTACGCAGTCTTAAGTAGAAAAAATGGCGCATCTAGCTCAAGGACATATTGAACAATAGCCTTCTCTTCTGAATCTATAAGCAGGCACGAATTGGGTGTAGTATCGCGTCGTGCAGATATACCAGCGCGTCGGGAACGGAGGGTTGATTCTAGGACGTCGTAGACCTTGGCTGCAGCTCGAAGGCTTAACTTCTCGTCATTTCGGATAGCTTCAAGGGCCTAGATTACCCTCGCTTCCTTTTGAAGTAGGAGACATATTATGTTGTCGAAAAATTCGATCTTAATGTAAAGAGGACGCGTTGTAGTGGGGAATACCCAGCTCGCTTAGAATGAACTGGTGCGCAGCACCTCAAATCCACATACATATCATACCCTACAGCTGGTCACAGCAGTCTGGCGGTATCGATGCCGCGAATTGGGGGAGGAACGAAGGCTTCAACAAGCCATGGCTCAAGGTGGCTCTGGAGCTCTCTGCAAGGCACACTCCTCAAACGAATGACTCTGGCCCTCTGGTCAGAGCCTCACCACTGCAGTCTGCACTAAAGAAAGGAACGTTAATTGTTGTTGTCATCCCGCCTTCTTGCCCGCCAAGGAGCCCCTGAGTGGGCGCCCCTGGCAGCTTTAATTATATTCATGACGCGGCTTGCACGTGAGAAACTTCCCAAAATGAAAACAATGTTAAAATCCTCCACGGCCTCCCTCTGTACAGCAGTGGGCCCGAGTGACAAGCCCCCTGAACCCCAGTGGCTCCCACCCCAGTTCAGTAAAGTATGTTATTTATATATAAAGAGAGGTTTGTATGCGTGGGAGCAGGGGAGTGGGGTTCCCCTGCCCCCCCAAGCTGTAAAAGCCACATCCTCAGTTTCACTGGATAATTTGACACATGCCGGCCCCCTTGATTTTTCCACATGAGTAAAGTAGGTACACTTGGCGACCACGTAGTGCTGTCATTCCGCGGAAGGCAAGCCGATTCTTCCCTCCCAGTACAGTCTTGAAAATTGCAAGCAATTTCCTAACTAGGCGTCAAGGTAGACGGACATTCGGACGTCACTTGGTATGATCTTAATATTTTCACCAGTCTCGCGCGAGCGGCGGTTGGCCAACTCCAACACCTCGGTAAGATCGAACTTTGTAGTCCGAGAACTTGGCCGATTAGCTGGGGGTCGGCGGGGCTATTCTCTTCGAAGCTAGCTGGACTGTCAACTGACAGCCATGACCACGATAGGCAGTAGCCTGGATGGCGGCTTCGGTCATTGTCATTGTCGAAGTAACGCCAGAGCAGGGCGAGGGTGTACCAAATGCCTCTAGAGGTCGGCAAGAGATTCGTCTTGGAAAATCATCTGGAATCTCGATGCCATGCCCAAAAATGCTGGGAGTTTGTCCTCTGCTATTGTCAGTCTTCGCTGCGAAAACTCCTCGATTATATGCCTCCCAGGTTCTGCATCTCATCCCCTCGCTTGGTCAGAGCCTAGGCGAGTCTCCCAGGTCCACCAAACCACCACTTCAATATTTCATTCTACACTTCACCTAGACTTTAGCGGCGCCCCCCTGCATTCGACTGCCTCCGCTTTCCTGCGTTGTATGCCGGAAATGATCGAAGAACAATCCGGGTACTTGATCCAGTTTCACACCCGTCTCCCTTTCCACGAGATGCACCATCACCGCACCAATCGCCCCTGTGTTGTCCTCCTCATCTACTCGCTTCCAGTACTCAACATCCGGATCCCAATCATCGTATTCGTCCCATTTCCACCTGCGCCATGCCTTCACCAGTTCTTGTTTGAAGCGACACTGTGCGAGGTCGACGATGCGCGGCGTCTGCGACTTCTTGTCCACGACCACGTTGCGCGGTGCACAGTCCTCCAAAATGACGCCGCGTCGATTGACCTCATGTACTAAATCAACGGCAGACTGGATGATTTGCCGCCATCTCTTTAGGTCAGATGCTGGAGGAGCCACTGGCGAGGTAGTTATATCTTCTAGATTGTATCCATCGATACGTTCTAGGAGGATACCCTTGACCTCAAAGTAGGACGCCGCTTTTGATGGAATATCCGCGGGTGTACTGATGGGCTTGCCGCCCACGGCCACTAGACGTATGTGCGCAAGCATACGTGGAAGTGACTTGCCTTGGAGATCGCTGAGTCGCATATAGGCCTCGGTCTCGCATCGAAAGTGCTCGTTGCACTCTCGCCATAGGGCCGCTTCGTACTTGGCACGGCCTTCGGGGGAATTGTCAAGAAATTGCCGAGGTACTGGGGGGAGGAGGTCCTCGGACTCGTTTGCCTCGTTGAGCTGGCCAAGGAACGCGGGCATTATCCCCCGCCTGACGAACGTTCGAAATGCCTCGTCATTTGCCTGGGTATATGGCACGAGCTCGTCGGCGTAACCGGAACGAAGAGATGTGCCGAATCGGCGGTCGTAGAGCTTGAGCACGCAATGGTCAGATGGGCCGTGACGAGTCGGGATGGTGACGTCCAGGACCGGGGACATGGTCATTGAAAGCACTTTACGGATAGTGGCGGTAACCCACTGAGAGGGCGATAGATGGCCGGGGGAGTGACTCTGGATCACTTGGAAGTCTATCTGCGTCCCTGCCTGGTAGGGCTCAGCAGTGGACATGGCGGCCCTTGGGTGTAGAAATCCCGGTTAGCAAAGATCTTCCGTCGCGTCCCGCCGAGTGAGTTAGTCCACACTTGGCGTTGGCTTACATAGGTAGTGTTTCGAGTCTGCGGCGGCAGAAAGAATCTCGAGGGCAAGTGGCTCTTAGGAGGGAAAGAAAAGGGATGCGGTGAATGTTTTCACGAGGGATAACAGTTGTGAGACAGGTCAATGGAAGGAAGTCGGGAGGTGCTGAAGTCAAAGCTTTTACAGTAGCTAATGATCGAGGTTGCGTGCACCCTCCTGATGCAGTTGGTTCGCATCCTTGACGACAGCCCCCAACAACAGCGCGAACAGGGGACGGGGTCCTAGCATCGAGAATGCATCTCTATCGCGAATACGCGGGTGGTGTTCTGCGATAGGTGTGAACGAGGTAGATTAGGCGACGCCTTCCGGCCTCCGTCGCCGGCGCCGTTTGTAGTCGTTACAGAGGCGGCGACGGCCCGGGAACGCGAACGGGATCTTGTCCGGCAAAACATCGGGCGAGCGAGAAGCCAAGCCAGCTGAGTCAACAATTGCAGTCGTGCAAAGCGAGAGATTTTGCATTCGGTCGGAACTGCGCCGCCCTGGTCCATGATGGCGGCCCGGACAGACCGTGATTATCCTCGGTTCCTCCCGCCCAAGCCGCGATTTCAATGGTGGCTCCACTGCTGGCGGGTTATCTCGAGCACCCACTCGGCGTCGTACCGCTGCGGGAAGATGTTGAGCAGCTCGCTATAGTAGCCACATGTCCAGTCGGCGTAGCGGTACAGCCTGACTAGGTCGACGTACTCCGGGTAGAAGCCCGCCAGCTCCCAGTCGATGATGGCCACGACGCCGACCCCCGGCCACGCCATGATGTTGATGGCATGCAGATCGCCGTGCGTCAGAACGATCTCGTGGTCCTCTCGCATCTGCCCGCGGATCATATCGCGCACCCTCGTATGCCCGGCCAGGTCGGAGACCAGGAAGTCGTTGAACGCGGCCTCGTCGGCGAAGGGCCCGCCCTCGAAGTAGAAGAAGCGCCCGGTGTCGACAGCGGGGCTGGCGCCAAACGAGCCGATGACGCCGTCGGGGCTTTTGATAGCGCGCAGCTGGTTGAGGTAGTCGCGTAGCTGGCGCGACACGAGAGCCCTGTCCTCGGCCGAGAGCGTCTTCTCCCACGCCTTCGCGAGCGTCTCACCCTCGATCCGCTCCATGGTAAGATGCTTCTCACCGACATCGTATACGCGGGGCACCGGAATGGTGGTGTGTTCGGAAACGAATTGCATGGCTTCGACTTCGGCAGGGCGGACCCCGTCGCGGTTGAACTTGGTCACCCTGGTGCCGCATCCGTGCTTGATGACCCAGGAACCGATCTTCTTATAGATAGCCTCGCCACCGGCATCAAGCAGCTCCCTTGCCAGCGGGTGCGACTCGGTCAACGAGGGTGGCGGAAGTGGTGAATCGGGGAACGGTTTCCCCATGGCTCGCATCTTTTCTCGGATCAACCTTCGTACCCGGCGCGCGCTTTCCTCGGTGTCTTCTTGATCGTTTTGTTCTGCAACCTTGGCTGGTGGGGCGACCTCGGGTGATGGCGACGACGGCTGGCTCTCCACTTCCCATTCGAGAGGCTGTTTGCTGCTGGACATACTGGCTGACCGACGGTACCTAGGTAATTGTTATGCTCGAGTTAGATGCGAGTTCATTGCAGACTTGCAGCCGGGGATCGAGGATGCAGATAAGGACGAGATTGGGGATGACGATAAGAATAGTTACAGTACAGTACCCAAGAAAACGAAATTGGCGCGTTTACCGTCCCGTACCCTGGAAGCCGTTCGACCGGTCTGGGTACCAGCGGGATCGCAGAGGGAATCACCGGAAGGACAGTGCCGTCTTCCCCGGAGCCGATCTTTCCCCAGTCTCTGTCTCGATCCACCAGTTATATGTGGCAAGGATATTGCAGATTCAAAGCTGCATAGGAAATGGGCATGGCATAAAAAGAGAACAGCGCTCCGATTGTTGTTGTCTTGTATTTGTCCCACTACATCCACGTCTGCTGCTTGAATGGAGTCTTGTGTCCAAGCTGGCGGTGTAAGAGGTGATTCCTAGTCGACGGCTCAAGAGTAAAGCTACCCTAGGTTTATGAGTTTTTAAAAAGCAAATTCGATCGCCCTACTTAGAAGCCCGATTAGCTCAGCTGGTTAGAGTCGTACTAATACTGGTTAATCTGTATATGGTATGCGAAGGTCAACAGTTCAATCCTGTTATTGGGCATTCGATTTCATTTTCTTTTGCTTACTTTTCCACCTGGTCTTTAGAGACCGGAGGAAAAAAGAAAGAAATAACTTTTGGTGCTTGGATCAGGTCCAACCAAAAAGTCAACCCAGAGGAAGCATAAGCCAAGAACGACGCCGAGGCAAAGGAGCAGCTTACCCGATTAGAGGATTGAACTACAAAACCCAGTATAACAGGCGATGCTGCTATATTAGTACGACGCCCTAACCAGCTCGGCTGATCGGCTTGTCTCAGGTCAGCAGAGTACGATTGTCGAGATATTGTTTATAAGAGTCCCGTGTCTGCTCAAAAGGGTCCAGAACCGGTAGTTATTGTAACGGGCTGAGCCCTGTGGTGGCCTCGGCAACCCTCGGCCAACCCTAACCCTCATTGCGCACCTCTGCCCCTGAACGTCAACACCAACATCGTGGGCAGCGACCCTCATCGTGCCTGCCTCTTTCGGGTTGTTGCCTCCTCTGATTAGGCAGAAAGGCTACGTCATTATATTGGGGATAACCCCTTTTCTTCTTCCTCTTTCTCCTTCTCTTCCTCTTCTTCTTCTTCCTTTTTCTTCAAGATTGGATGTACTCGTAGAGTCGTCACCAAATAGTTGCAATACACTCTTGGGACCGTTACAGTTATAAGGACAAGAAATCGTACCATCACGAAAGCATTGGGAGAACCCCTGGAATGGTGAGGTTGACATCATGTCAGTGGCAAACCCAGGAAGAAGGGGACCTGGGAGGGAGCTTTGGGGGCCGAAGCCCCGAACCTTTAGGGGAATCTCTCTTTTCTCCCCTAAGGATCAGCTCCTTAAGCAAGCAGGAGATACTCAATAAGCGACCAGATCTCTAACTACCTTACAATTCCCTAGTGATGCAGTGACGATTCCATCTCCCTTGACATCCTTTGGAGTGTTCCCTGACAGCGCTGCTGACCGACCCAACCTGATACGCGACCAATCGCGGCCTGCTGGTCGCGCTAGGCGTATAGGTTGCAGTATACAGAATGCCAACAGTCGGGCTACTACGCTAGAGCTAGAGTGTAGCAGCATGGACCTAGCAACCTGACCTGCACGCGCTGCAAGTACCAGCGTGGCGCTAGTCAACCTGAGCGAGCTGACCAACATCGAACTGAACGCGCTCGTGGCCCGTACCGATAACAAGATCATGATCATTTCTGTCTGACCAGCCTACCCCGATGCTCGTCAGGGAGGGCAGCCTCGACTACTGCACCGGCACCATGCGAGCCGGGAGCAGACCTGGAACGAGTATACGTGCTGCTGCCGAAGTTCACGATCACGCGCGTGGCCGACATCGCCCCAGCTCGACGAAGGCAGAGTGCCGGTCCACGTCGGGTACTGGCCGGTGAGCAGCACGCTGGCGATGAACGTGGAAACCGGCCTGACACCGGCGCAGTCGTGCATCAGCGCGGTTATGGAGACTATCGAGCTGTGGCACGCCGAACTCGGCTGCAGACCCTCTGTCCGATGTGGTTGGCATCCCGCGAGCATGGTGGCTGGGTAAGAGTGCAATTTAAGCTATTGATCGTTCACCCTATTCAGGGAGCCGGAAGATATTATGTATCAGCCATAATTATGCATACCAGAAAGGTACACTCAGCTGTGCACTGTCCTGAGCTGCCGGTGCTCTAACATGAGCAAAGGTGAGCCTGGTGGGACAGAGCCAAAGTGAGCCTGGCTAAAGTTGCCTTATGGAATTGCCTCGGACCGTGCAACCAACAGCCAGCCTAATCCGTACATAGTACATACAGGGTTACTATACAGAATCCGCCCCCGTAGGCCGAGAGGGCACACCCAGCAACGCCCCTGCAACAGAAGTCGCACTTGTCCTCGCCCGAGTGTGGATTTCTCTTTAGGAACCGCTGCGGTCTGGCCCTTCTACTTGGTTCCCGCGCTGACATGGATTAGCAGCTGAGTGATAAAGAGTTCCAATTGCTCTTGTTGCGAGCTGCATGGTGACGGCCTCAGCCACAACCCTGCAAGCGCGCCAACTCCCTTTGCTCGCCTGCGAGCCTGATGCCACACGTGACACCACTCCTCCGCTTGGCTGCCTCCATCGAGTTGCCTTTCTGCCGCTTTCATGCACACTGTGAACCACGGTTAGCTTTTCCTCCGAGCCGTCAGGTTCGACGTTCCTCCACTCCAGCGTCTGCCCCGGGCCCCCCCCCCCCCCGATTACATCCGCTCCACTTCCCCGATTGTCGCCGATGTAACCCGGCGCCATGGATCCCAAACGGCCGCTGCAACATGAAGACGACTTAGATCTTGATGTGGCATGGAACCACCCAAAGCGGCCACGAACAGAAACCTTCGATATCTCCTCCCATGTCGGTGTCCACGCTAGTCGCGATGAACACCACTCCCCCACAGCTTGCGCGCGGAGATTATACAATCGCCTGGATCTGTGCGCTGCCTCTGGAACTAGCGGCATCCCGCGCCATGCTAGATGAGTTGCACCCACGGCTCCCAAACCTGGACCGCGACGACAACACTACGTGCTCGGACGTATCGACCAGCACAACGTCGTCATGGCATGCTTGCCAGGACAGTACGGAACGAACAACGCCGCAATCGTCGCGACAAACCTGAAGCGAAGTTTTCCAAACATTCGCGCTACATTGATGGTCGGCATTGGCGGCGGATCCCCTAGCCAAGCCGACATATACCTGGGCGATGTCGTCGTCGGCACGAGGGTAATGCAGTATGACATGGGCAAGGTGACTGCGGCGGCTTGTTCCAAGAGACAGCCGATGCGAAGACTCCTGCTCGCCTGCTGAGCTCCGCTGTCCTGCTCTCCGATCAAAGCATGGGTTGGACCGTTCTAGCTGCCGAATGATGAGCCTCCTGCGAAGCCAACTTCCAAACACCTCGCGCCCGAACCTCCCGACCGCCTTTTCCAAGCGTCCTATGAACACCCTCTCGGGGCGCCAACATGTATTGACTGCGGACTGGAAAAGTTGCAACCACGCCACGCACGTGTCTCTAACGAACCCAGGATCCACTATGGAGTCATTGCTTCTGGGAAACAAGGTTATGAAGGACGGGAAAGCATGGGACGACATTGCTCAGCGACTTTCAGCGTTATGCTTCGACGAGATGGAGGCAGCCGGCATGATGGATAACCTCCAGTGCCTACCGATTCGCGGCATTTGCGACTACTCAGACTCCCACAAGAACAAGGAGTGGCAGGCCTATTCTGCTGCAACTGCAGCCGCATACGCGAGGGAACTGCTGGAAGAACTTGCGCCTTCGTCCAAGAAACTCACTCGGACCCCTACATACATCGCCAATACGAGCCAACCCAATACCGCTGGTAATGCAAACCATTGCACTAAGACCCTCCCTTCTCTAGTATTATGCTGACAATGGATGCGAGCAGATGACTATGTTTTGGAAAGGCGGCAACGCTTGCTGAAATGCCTTGAATTCCCGCAAATCGATGCCCGTAGAACCACTATTCGGGCTGCACATACCAAAACCTGCCGTTGGCTTTTGCGGCACTCAAAATACCGGACTGGCTTGACCCTAGGAAGCAATCGCAGCATCACGGCTTCTTATGGATGCGAGGCAAGGCAGGTGCCGGAAAATCAACCATGATGAAGTTCGTGTATCTGGAGACGAAGAAGCATTGAAGAAGCCCGGCATGGCCGTGGCGTCCTTCTTCTTCAATGCACGAGGCGATTATTTGGAAAGGTCCATCTCCGGGATGTATCGGTCTCTGTTGTTGCAGCTCCTACAGGAGTTCTCGGATCTTCAATTTGTCCTGGACGACACCGACATTCTTCCCTGGAACCAACAAGGCTGCCCCGACCTAAACGCTCTAAAGGAGCTTCTCAACAGCACTATCATAGCCCTTGGCCAGCGCTGCTTTACTTGCTTTGTCGACGCCCTTGACGAGTGTGACGAGCTGGAGGTTCGGGACATGGTCCAGTTCTTCGAGGAATTGGCGGAAAGTGCCACCAATCAAGGCATTCAGTTTCGAATCTGTTTCTCGAGTCGACCATACCCATACATTGACATTCACCGGGGAATCTTGCTCACTCTCGAGGAGGAATTGGGACACCGAGAGGACCTAGCACAGTACATCGAAAGTCGTCTCAGGATCACGAACCCCTCGCTTTCAAAAGACTTGCAATCCCAGATCCTGGACAAGGCCGCTGGGATTTTATGTGGATCGTATTAGTCGTGGAGATCCTAAACAATGAGAGTAGCCACGGCGCCCTCGCTCTCAGGAAGGAGCTCTCGGAAATCCCGGCCAAACTGAGCGAACTCTTCAGGAGCATGCTGGCGCGCGATCAACAGAGGCCTGAGTCGCTGAAACTCTGCATTCTCTGGATTCCTTCGCAAAGCGGCCTCTGAGCCCAGCAGAATTCCGGCATGCCCTGTGGGCGGGCTTGCCAGATGACACATGCCTGGATGCCGTCAAACTAGTGACGAGTTCCTCAAAGGGGCTTGCTGAGATCACCAAATCTAATCACCCGACCGTGCAGTTCATTCACGAATCAGTACGGGACTTTTGGTGAAAGAAAAGGGCATCCAGAACTTGTGGCCTGAACTTGGATTCGAATGGGAGGGTCCGAGCCATGAGATCCTCAAGCGTTGCTGCACTATGTACCTGCATCATCCAAGAGTACAGGCGATCCTCGTCGCAGCAGAGGGCGGAGACAACGAACAGAACGCTATGGCCGAACAATGCTCATTCCTGGAGTACGCGGTCAGCAGCTCCTCTACCACGCCAATGCTGCGGCGCCTGTGGTTCCCCAAGACGGCTTTTTGACTGAATTCTTTGCTTCCGATGGAATCAGGGTGATCAACCACCTTGAGAAGTCCAAAGGCCGGCGGTATAGCTCAGATGCAACCCCGCTTTATGTTCTAGCAGACAAAGGACTGGGAAACCTCATTCGCATGCAGATGAAAATTGAGCCGGCTATCCGCGTTCCTGGGGAAAGATACCAGTATCCGCTTTTCGCTGCGTTAGCTAACAACCATAAAAGTGCCATAGCCGCACTTTTGGGCTTGTCATCAACCGTCTACGATGGCGTCGACATCACTGAAGGTTTGAACTACAGGAAGGACTTGAGGGGTTATCAAGGTCGGACCCCATTATCGTGGGCTGCCCAGGAAGGTAGATTAAGCATGGTGGAGTTGTTAATTCAAGGAAGGGTGGACCTAATGAAAGCGATTCAAACAGCTATACACCACTCCACCGTGCTACAGAGAATGGCCACGAGGCAATCGCGCGGCTTCTCGTCGATAACGGGGCGGATGTCAACGCTCAGGACAATTATGGAAGGACGGCACTCATCTTGGCCTCACGGAATGGCTATGAAGCAATCGCGCAGCTTCTTGTTAGCAACGGGGCGGACGTCAAATCTCGGGACAAGGATGGAAGGACGGCACTCATGTTGGCCTCATGGTGTGGCTACGAGGCAGTCGCGCGGGTTTTGAGAGATGCTGTTGCGTGGGATACGCGCTAGCTAACTGAGAGCAACGAAGTGACGATATTCGATATTTAGCTAACTGGTTGAAAACGAGGAAAGACCCTGCATATGGAAATGCAGTTGAGAAGCTGGCCCACGCAGCGACGAGGCTTAGCCTTGATACATCCGCCAAGTAGCGCTGTTCCTGCTTGCAATCAATTCATCCATTATTCACCTGGACTTGGAAAACGTCTGTAAGAACTAAGGTATACTAAACTGCCAGCCCGAGCAACACTGAGTAGGGCAGCTCAGTATTCTAGCTTAGCAGGGTAGCCCGTCAGGGCAGCTCAGCCAGGCAGCTCAGCCAGGCAGCTCGGCAAAAGTAGGCTACGACGTTATAAGCGAGCTAGCCCAGCACTGAGCCTCGAGGATCGGACGTAGTTGGCTCGCATCACTGAATAGGGGACGGGATCTTGGTGCCGAAATGTATCTCTATCGCGAATACGCGGGACGCGTTCTAGAGGACTTGTATGGCTACAACACTGGGCAGAACTGGTGATGTTGGTGCTATGGAGGAGCAGCAGTGGGCAGGCAGGCAGGAGAGGGCTGTCTGGAAGTGGGGCAGGGCCAGGGTTCTGCTGTGGCCACACCCCCAACAAGACTCGATGGGTGTGAACGAAGTAGAATGGGCGACGCCTTGCGGTCCCTATCGCCGGCGCCGTTTATAGTCGTTACGGAGGCGGCCCCAGTCTGGGAACGCGAACGGGATCACGTCTGGCAAAACATCGAACGAGCGATAAGTCGAGTCTGCTGAGTCAGTAATTGCAGTCGTGTACCGCCAGAGATTTTGCGTGTGGAACCTGGAGACAGGGGCTGGAGGGGCTGTGAGCTTGCGAGGTTGAGAAGTTGGAGGGACCTCTTAGTGGTAGTGTGAAAATGCTTTGGAATTGAACGAGTGAAAATGGCTTTGAAGCGGCTAGTCTAGTGAGTAGCTGATTGCCAGGAAGGAACCCAAGTGCCAGATCATTGACGTCACCCAGACAAGAACCTGGACACCACTCGCACAGCAGCTTCCTTCCTTAAAAAAATATTCCTGCTAAAACATCCGGACAAGACAATACTCGGGCATGATCCTTTTCCGCCTATTCTCCCGCAGTGCGCCTCTCATTCTCTCCGCAAGACGAATCCAACTCACATCAGCCGTCCCGGCCCACTTACAACGCCAACAACTTCAAGCCATGGCCATCCACTTGCAAGGACGTTGCGTCTGCAAGAAGCTCCAGTACTCGCTGGACCTCGAATCAACCGAAGATGCGGGACAACACTCTGCCACTGCCACAGCTGCCGGCGAGCCTTTGGGACGAACTACGGCCTCACAGCGAAGGTGCCTCTCGAGTCATTCAAGTACGAAACCGGTACGCCGAAGAAGTACAAGCAGGAGAATGGGGTCACTAGAGAGTTTTGTGATAATTGTGGTGCGTTTATTTGCGAGTATGGAGTACGTCTCCCTAAACCTCGTTGGAAATTGATGAGGTGGTCGTGATGCTCATAACTAGCAGGAAGCGGCGGCCGACAAATTCCGCTACATCATGTGGGGGTCGTTGGATGAGCCCGAGAAGATCCCCCCCAAGGGCGAGTTTTCTGCAAGAGCAGGTCCGAGTGGATGCCCGAAATTCGAGGTACGGCTCAAACAACGTCAACGGGAGACTCTAGGACACCCAGGCTCTAACGGTGTCGCAGGCGTGTTTCACAAGAAGGAGATAAAGGAGTAACTCGTGTTCTGAGGAGGGAGTAGGGATCCCCTGTTGCGGAGGCTGTTTGGAGCTCTGACAAGGGCGGCTGCGCGGAGCGCTGGTTAACAAAGGGAACACACTGGTTGAAGCAGGGCTGTTGGTGCATTAGCGGCAGGCAAACGATCGAACAAAGCAGCCGCAAGTCCATCATCTGCTGAAGCTTGCTGGTGACCGCCACACACCATTCTCCGACAGGAGGATTGGGCGCCGGCATCATGCACCAGGCGGCAACCCCGAAGCCTCGGGCTAAATTGATCCGACCCATCGGTTGGACACTTGATTTGTTTACAAATACGGAAGCCATTCGCCCGTCCTAAGCAGCTTTCCACTTTGAGATACTCCCTTCTTCCTCCATCACCACAGTCATTCCGTCTTAGACCTACAAGCCCTTCATAGTCTCCAACATGGGGTCTACCTCGCCTAGCATCTCGCCACGTCGCCGAGCCGTGTTCGAAGAATATCTCAGCCTAGCGAATTCCCGGACAATGTCTGTCTTCGCGCTCAATTTTCCGCTCCCGCCATCGAAGCAGCATCGGGCCGAGCGAGAACTACGAAACGACAAGCCGGATTTCTCAGGTTTCTCCTGGGACAAGATGCGCCTCGCTCCCTCGAGTATCCCACGCCTTATTGTTCCAGTGTCACCACGGACAGTGCTCGCTGAGCATCCTATCGTTAAAACAGTCTCTGTATCTGGGCCGGGCGCGGATGGGTCACAAGGTGAGCAAGTTTCTCTCGCTTTACAGGATCTAGTTGCTGTTTTGAGCTGAGCTGACTCGCTCATTCCAGAGGAAGTTATGGACAGCGGTGGAAGCGCTGCTTTGTTTACATCCATATCTACTGCTGTGGTACGCACAACAGAAACCAGAGAATAGGATTGTTTGGACAACAAAGGGGTAGTGCTCGACCATTCCAACTCTGTTCACTCATTGTGCAACCCTGAAGGGGCCAACCAAGGTCATGTATTTAACCAAGAACCTCTCTTAAACGAATTCCATTTTTGTCTCCCCTGAACCAGCACCTCTGCAGACTAGCTGCGTTCGCCAGCCCCCAAGCAACACCCAAACCACGCCTCTTCCAGACACCCACCACATTTGCCAGCCATGTCTCGCAGGTATGTCACCACGCACCCTCCGTCGCGGATTGACTTCAGCCAGTGGACGCTCATCTACGACCACGGCGACCGTAAAGTCTGGAAGCTGAAAGACGAGCTCATCATCAAGCGTGTGCGCTGGTTCATCAACTCTGAGGCCGTGACCCACAAGTTTATCACCGAGAACACCACCGTCCCGGCCCCCCCGGTCTACAGCGAGTGGCTATCCCCAGACCACTACTACCACTACCTCCTCGAGGGCTGTATTGAGGGCGTCACGCTCGCCGACTGCTGGTCCCAGCTCACCTCGAAGGAGAGGATCAGCATCGCGCGGCAGGTCGCCACCTACATGGCCAAACTCGGCCGCTTCAAGGGCGCCGCAATGCAATCAATCTCGGGCGAGCCCCTCCCTAACAACAACTTCATTCCCAATAACCCCCGGTCCTACCTGGGACGGTGGCGCACAGACGAGGAGATCTTCGCCAACGAGTTCTACCCGGCGCTGCGCCGCGCGGGCGTCGACAAGGACATCATCACCGCCCTCCGCGACACCATGCCCCCCTGCAAAGGGCGTCTCGCACTCACCCACTGCGACCTGTACGTCGGCAACATCATGGTCGACCCGCTGCGCGCGAGGGTCACGGCGCTCATTGACTGGAGAGCTGCGGCTTCTGGCCCGAGTGGTTCCAGTATGCCAGAATCACGCACGGGTGCAACAGGGACGATGGCGAGTGGAAGTTTATTCTGAGCAAGGTCATGCAGGAGATCATCCCGTTTGCGGACCACGGGAGAGTGTGGTATGATGCGGTGCACAGCTTCATGTATATTCCGGACAGTCTGCAGGCGAAGGCGTGGTTGAGGTTGCTTGAGAAGTATTTGAGGGGGGAGGTGGGGTTGTCGGTGTTGGAGAAGTATCACGAGATGGATGTGGAGAAGGCCAGGGACAAGGTGCTTATGGATCGAGCGATGTTGAATGCCCATGGCGAGAGAGGTATCGAGGGTATTACAGCACTGTGCTTGGGCGGTTTAAGAGGCGTTGAGAGGAGGGAATGTGCATGAGTCGGATAAGCAGAAGATTACAAAGAATGCGAAGTAGAGCTCCTGGTTTAACCTAACTTAAGTACTTAATTATGCATGAGCAAAGAATAGCTGCTCTGAAGAGGTAACGTTAGTACACTGAATTTAAAGTGATGGTGATGCACTTTGTGTCCTACACTGGCAATGTCCCTCCCAATCGCTGTAACGGTTACCTCGTGCTTTAGTTGAAAGACAAATGAATGACCAGATAAAGAAGCAACCCCATTTTTATCACTCAGTAATTGAAACAATGGGTAACCTGAACCTTATGACCCAGTCGAAGTGTGGAAACAAACTCGGGGGGTAACTTAATCTTGTGCCAATGACAAGACGCCCTCGTCAGACGGAGCAGGTCTGCAAAATTTGATTCGGTATCTATAGGCGGATGTCCTCTCGACTGATTCTTGGATGTATTTCCGAGGTAATCCTCAATCATTCCAGAGAACGTGCCGAGCCGCTTCTGCGATGCTTCTGTGCCCCTTGTATCCGTACTGTCTTGGGTCAACCTGCAGAGTGTCAGCGCTAATGACGGATCATTAAGTGTCCGTGCAGCCACACCGTATGATCCCTGATTTGCCCTTCGGCGGATTCCACGGCAGACTTCGACGGCAGACTTCGGATGGCTGACCCAGCCCGACCAGCAAATGTTTGGACTGAGACCGAGACGCCATGATGGTGATGGCATTTCTAGGGGCCACACTCCAACCGAGAAGTAACGTTAGAACTGGAGTGCAGCGCTCACCTGGCCCAGGGCGGTGGGATCTTAAACTGTCTTGCAGCCTAAGGCTTTTTGATCCTTGCAGATGAGGTGAGGGGGTTACATGACCAAATCCTACGATCGACATCGGGCACCTCGGAATCCCTCTATCCACGATTCGCCGGGAGAAATCCCAGGTCTCCCGAAAATAAAATCTTTCCATTCACCAGGAATCGCCTGCCACATATTTGACACAGTCAAGCCCAATCATTCCAAGAATAGTCTAAGATGACCCGACTTTGGACAGTGCTCCATGCCCTGGCACTGCCAGCAGCAGCAACGGACACCTTCGACTGTACAAAGACAGTAAGCCATTCTCTCTCCTCCCACACCACCTCGACACTCCCAAACTCACCTCCTCTCAGTGCGAGACCCTCGCCTCCGCCCTCCCGAACCTCGTCTCCTTCCCCAACAGCCCCTCCTACATCCAACACAACGCCTACTGGTCCGCGCGCCAATCCGAGGTTCACCCAGCCTGCTTCGTCGCCCCGCGCAGCACCCGAGACGTCTCCAAAGCCATCGCAATCCTCATCGGCGCCAACGCGCCCTTCACCGTCAAGGCAGGCGGGCACACGGCCTTCGAGAACGGCTCCTCCACGCGGGGCATCACCGTGACTCTCCTCCCTCACCGGTATCACCGTCTCCCCCGACCGGCGCACCGTCTCCGTCGGCGCCGGCAACCGCTGGATCAACGTGTCGTCGGCGCTCGACCCTCTCAACCTCGCCGTCGTGGCCGGGCGCTCCTCCACCGTCGGCGTCAGCGGCCTCACTCTCGGGGCGGCATCTCCTACTTCTCCGGGCGGTACGGCTGGGCGTGCGACAACGTGCGGAGCTTTGAGGTGGTGCTTGCTTCGGGCGGGTGGTTAACGCCTCGCCGAGGAGAACAGGGATCTGTACTGGGCTTTGCGCGGGGGAGGGGGGTCGAATTTTGGGGTCGTGACGCGGTTTGATCTCGCGGCGTTTGATCGGGGAGTTGTGGGCGAGTTCGCTTGTGTGGCCTGGGAGCGCGAACAGGACGCTGATTCCGCTGATGCACGAGTTGTTGGTGAAGGGACTGCCAGCGGATCCGGCGGCGCATAGTTACTTTGTGATGGGATGGGTCGAGCAGGTGGGCGGCTATGTTGCGTTGACGGATCAGTTTCACTCGAAGCACGGGGATGTGGCGGCGGTGCCGGAGGTGTTTGAGAAGTGGCATGGAGATGGGGCGCCGCCGACGCTGATGAAGAACACCCGCATGGCGAACGTGTCGCAGCTGTCGAGGGATATCGAGCAGCCGAGCGGGATGAGGCAGACGTGGTGGGCTACGTCAGTGAGAGCGACGGCGACGCCGCAGGTGCTGCTGGATATTGTGCCGCTGTGGGAGGGGTACGTGGCGAGGCTGCTTAATGCGGCAGCAGAGACCGGCTCGAAGGTGACGCCGTACCTGATTTACCAGTCCATTTCGACCAATATCCTGGAGGCAATGCAGGTAAACGGGGGCAATGCGCTGGGGTTGAAGCCGGAGGATGGGCCGGTCATGATCGTGCAGCTCACGGCGACGTGGGACAAGGCGGAGCTGGATGAGGCTGTCGAGGGCAGCACCAAAGACCTGATCGGGGAGATCGACGCGCTGGCATCCTCGCGAGGAGCCCGATCCAAGAACGGTTTCATCTACATGAACTACGCGGGCAAGACGCAGGATGTCTACGTCGGGTATGGGAAGGAGAACCAGGAACGATTGAGGAAGGTAGCGAGCAAGTATGATCCAAAGGGCAAGTTTCGCGGGTTGTGGAGGGGTATTTCAAGGTATGAGTTGCGGGTATCGGACGGTGCAGTTGGCGCTGGCCTAGGCAAGCCGGCAGGTAAGCAATCTAGAGCCGAGTTAGCTCGGTGCGTGTCAGGAGTCAGGCCGGAACCTGAAAAATTATCCTTAGTTTTCGATGATATGCCTACCTGTCTGTTGACTTTGAGAAGCATCTCATTGGAAACAGGTTCTTGTGCCGAAGGGGACGTCTTGATCGAGTGACTGACCGTGTTCGGAACCCCTCGCTCATGAAGGGCGCAGGATGCACGTGGCAAAATGTGGTTCGGCAGAGTGTGCAGTTCCTGCCCTCCCAAGAATAAGACATAGCGAGTCGAGGTCATACCTCCCAAGCTCATCCAGGCCCAGTAGCAAGCATCTCCTTGCAGACCCTCAGCCGCTCATGGGCTTCCTGTAGCAGTTCAGAATGCGCCTCTGCAAAGATGGACCGCAGGGCGTCCAACAAGTCCGGCAACCCATCCCCCAATGCCATCGCCGCGCTTTCCGTCAGCTCGTAGAGGCCGGCGACGTTCGAGAGATAGGCAGCAACCCGCCGGTAGTTAACCGGCAGAGGCTTCCCCTGCCGGAAGGGATCTCCCGACTGCCCGGATGGCTCTTGCACCGAGTCATGTCGGCTGATGGCTCGCACAAAGGACCAAATGCTCAGAGCGGCGTAGTACATCACCCAGGGGCGGTGCGGATCGGGTTCGTTGCGGCACGAGTAGGATTGGACTTCAATTGGTGGGAGGCTCACAACGTCAGGCCCGATATCCAGCCGCTCCCGGTCGCCTGCGCCTGCGCTCCGTCTGGGATCAACCAGCACACGGTGCAGAAGCTTGAAAGCATGCAGGACAGCATGCCGTGTCGATGGTAAGGATGCCCATGCCCTCATGCGAGCGACGACGTTGTTGTAGTCCCTAACGGATACCTTTCTCCCCAGCAGTCGCTTCGCGCCAGCGTAAACCTGGCAGTCAATGATGTCGACGTGCAAACTGATTTGCGCCAGGTGGTAGAGCACGGCCGCGCTATGCACTGGGCCGCTCGAGCCTGGTGCATCGGCAAGGCTTGGGTTACCCGCTGTCTTCTGAGCAGTGTCGAAGCTGTGCTTCCACTGGTCGAACGCGCTCAACAAAGTCTTTTTCCAGCTGTCTTGCATCTCGGTCGACGGCGCCGTCAGGTCCAGCCACTTGAGGTGCGTCTCTCGGTGACTGAGATGCCACCCAACACTCAGAAGGCCTGACATGATGATCATGCGGCCGAATGAGTGGGTATGAACTTCCTGGCCATGAAGCGCGCGTTTCAAGCCGTCGAGGAAGGATATTGGCTTGACGTTGTACATGCGCAGACTTTGATCGAGCTGCCGCACTGTGTCTGGGTTTGAAGCCGTCCACATATTATCATCGCAGGGAAGGGGGAGGCGGATTTCGTGGGGAGCCATGTCAGCAGCGTGTCCGAACATGGCAGCGTGAATGATGTCCATCATAAACGCTGCAAAGACAACGCGGTGCATCGCCTCGGTTTCCGCCCACCGACACCACCATGCGTGAGACTCGAGACTGACACCTTGTGGTTGCTCAGCGGAGGGTGCCTCGGGGGCGACTCACTCCCCGAGCGGCCAATGAGGGGGCTCCCTCGTCGGAGAAGGGTGAGCGCGACAGTGTGGTAGATATTCCCTCGCTCGTGGAGTCGTCGTGACGAGTACATCTTCTCGTAGAACTCCAGCAGGAGGGCCTGCGAAACCCACAGAGACACAGGTGGTTGTGCCTCCTCAGCGGTCAGGATTTCTGACCGCACCCCAAGGATGATCATGTCCGCAAAGCCGCCATAGTCGGCCAGGTTCCCCGTCGAGTCCCTAATCCGCAGCGAAACAGCACCAAGAGCAACCATGACCATGAGCAAGAAGATGGAGGATCGGTTGCAGGAGAAAGTCGGCTGGTGAACGATGGGCATCCGAGGCGAAACGCGATCCCAATACTCCTGCAAGCAGTCGCGCATCATGTCGAGGCCCAAGGCTGGGATGTCGCCGTTGTTGTCGTGGACGAGGTTGGCCACGAGAGGTTCGGCTTTTGGGTGCTTCTGGCGGAACATGTGAAACCAGCGGAGAATCTCCTGTCGGCGGAACTCCGAGAGGAGCTCGTCAGCGTCAGACAACCGCGTAGGAGTCTCAAGCTGCGATCGGCCGCTGGTTAACGACTCGTAATCGTAATGTATGTTGTTGTGAATGAATGTCGACTCGAGACCGCCATCCATAAATGGCAGATGGGAGACGCTGAACTCGGGGTAAGGTGCATTGGGATCGAAAAGCCACACAGCAAAGTTCTCGCGTGACATATCAGGCTGGAACTCGGCAGGGTGGAAGGGCATGGTGGTGGACTGTTCCGGCACTCGCTGGTCCTCACGAGGTAGTAACCAGGTTTCGGGCGGATAATGTTGCACGCTGCCATGTCCGGCATCTGATGCCAACGAGGTTGATGGGACATTCTTGGCGGGCCTGGGTTCGGCAGGGACGCAGGAACGTGTGCACTAGAGTCCGGTCCAAGCAAGATCGCGGCGTCGTGTGGAACCCGGGCAAGGGTCGGGCGAGGAGCCTCATTAGAGCCGTTGGTGACACGACAGCTGCCTGCGGAGAGGTCGTCTGCAGTTGCACTGAAACTTGGCACCCGGTTTCTGGGGATGTACGAAGCCGAATGACGCTTCCTATGGCGAGCGAGGAGGTCTGCGCGAACGAACTTCTGCTCGCACTGCTCAGGGCGTCAGTGGGATGGGTCTCGGAAGGGGGGGAAGAACATGAGGCAAGGGCAGAGTTGTGTCTCGAGAGTGCCATACCCAGCAACGTCGCACTGGTAAATCTCCTTGGGCGCGTCTGTTGCTCGGTCAGCGCAAGGAGCATGATGCCGCATCGACGGAGACGCTCACGGTTCAACTGGTGCCGCTGAAGATGCTCGGCTCTCGAGTAGAGCTTATCACAGCCTGGATACTCGCAGGCAAAGCGGCGAGGAGCTCCCTTCCGGCTGGCGCGCTTGTACGGGCCTTGCCCAGGAGCGCGGTCTGGGTGTGCGTCGGTTGGGTCTCCATGGCGTCTTGGTGCTGTGTCTCGTACTCTCGCAGTGCGGGTTTGGGGGGAGGTCTCGCGCTTCATCCAGACGTCGGGCCCAGGCAGGAGGGTGAAGTGAGCGGCAAGTGGTCGCGTCGCGGGAAACGCGCCTATCCGCAGCAAAAGAACGGCATTGGGACGGCTTGCGAGAGTCCAGTTTGATTGGGAAGAGGGCGCGGCGGTCGAGTTCAATAATGGCGTAAGCTAAAACTCGCCAGAGAAAATTGCTCGACCGAGCAGCAACTTTCCTGGAAACCCCTTGTCCAGCCACCGTCCAAGCACCTCGAGCGTCACCCACGCTCACCTCCACACCCACTGCCGAATGCCTCCCTCCCCCTCCACGTGGTGGCAGCTAGGCATGGATTCGTCATCGTCAAAAAGAGAAAACTGTTACGGATTCAATCCTCCCGCGCGGCCGGGATCGCGCTCATTCGATACTGTGAGAAAAATAAACCTGAGCGAGGGCATTGTCGATGCTGCGGAGATGTGAGGCTGAAGCCCATTTTATCAACCATGTTGGTATTTTGGCGATGGTTGTTGGCGGTTGGAGAAAGGACGGAGGGGAAAGGGCTGATGGAGGGTAAGTTAGGGGTCGCATGGGGCAACTTTGGGCAGCAGCTCTGGTGCCGCGTGGGGGTTGTCTCAGCTCAGGTCCCGGATCGGCCTCTCATCCACCTAGACCATCTCACCATTGTTGGAACCGTCGACTTTTAATGCACGTGATAACTCAATCTTCAGTATTGAACGGGACTGGGTTTCCATAACTTCTATGGAAAGAGTTGCTTCAACCCTAACCCTGGTCTGCAGCCTGATGACCGGCTACTAACCTACCCTCTCTTCACCAACTGCAGTCGGTCTGATGTAGGATACTCGTCAACGAATAAGAATCATTATATAACTATTTGAATGTCTCGACTTGGGAATCTTCACTCGGCATAACGCATCTCGCTCTCTAGAGAATCCATTTTTCAGACCACGTACGTTCTCGTGACTTGTCCGCTTGGGCAGGGATATCATGGAAGCCTTTGACGCTTTTATGAGGCGGTTTAGGAACATTTAAATTCTCTGTGCTTATCCAACCAGCACTTGTCTAGTCATACGCTATTTCAGAAAGAATTCGCGGATCTCCTCGGGAGGGGACTTGAATTTGTCTGTTTGGGGATTGGATCAGACTCGGAGGTCTTGACGTCACTACTGTTGCTAGCCGAGTCCGTCACGTCATTAAGGCACTCATCAAAACTCGGTCTATAAGAAGGAGAAAGAAGAGACGCAACAACCTTCCAACAGTTTTGGCTCACCACACGCACCGACCTTGATGTAAATTTGGTCCGTCCTATGAGAGATCTGGCATCATGTCGTTTCAGGCCATCCTTCACCGAATTTTGGACTATCTGATGTCCTGGGTTCATCCTGTGAGTTCACTCGGGGGCCCGGCATCAAGTTGACATGGAAAAACTGACAGTCGCGTCCAGACGCTCAATGGGGATGGATGTCATTTGTCCGAAAGGTATGCCCTCAGACCCAACCTCTCTGCACCACACATTGACAAGCAGATTTAGACGGGCAAGTTCGAGCGCGAGCAACAACCCTTCCTCAAAAAGCTCAAACTCATCCTCCTCTTCAACCCGCTAACTGAATGGATCGACAAACCACGCCATGCGCCTCTACCTCCACGAGGCCTCGGTCGACCAGGGCAAAAAGGAAGGCACGGCCGAATCCAAGAAGCAAATCAGGCAGTCTTCGACATGTACCACATCAACATGGAAGACTTCGAGCCCTCGGACCCGGACAAATACCCCAATTTCGAGGCCTTCTTCACACGCAAGCACCGCCGGGGTCGCGCCCCATCCACGAACCGTCCAACGCCGCCAGCGCAGTCTGCGTCGCGGACTCGCGTGTTGTGGCCTACGAGAGCGTCGCCGAGACGACCAAGCTCTGGATCAAGGGCTCCGACTTCAGCATCACCAACCTCGTCATGGACACCGATCTGGGCTTGTGCTTCGACGAAGGGGCCGTGGCCAGCTTCCGGCTGTCGCCACAGGACTATCACCGGTATCACTCACCCGTGACGGGCAAAATCAAGCAGTTCCGGAGTGTCCCCGGGACATTATCAAGTGGATGCGATTGCGCTGCAGAGCAAGGTGGATATCTTGACGCGGAAGAAGGCAGTATGTGGTGATTGAGACGGAGGAGTTTGGGGACGTGCTGTTTGTGGCGATTGGCGCGACGGATGTCGGTTCGGTCGAGATCCATGAGCCGTTTAGGAAGCAGGGGGCGGAGGTAAAGAAGGGGGAAAGAGCTGGGGATTTTCAGTTCGGCGGGTCATCGATCATCGTGGCGTTTGAGAAGGGCCGGGTCGAGTTCGATCGGGATCTGATCGAGATGAGCAAGCAGCGGATTCAGGTGGCCGTGGAGGTTGGGATGAGCTTAGGGAAGGCTGTGAAGCCTTGAGCTGGTCTGTGAGAAATATTTTAGGAGGGCTGAGAAGGAATTGAAAAGGAGAAGAAGGGCTCGGGTATTCAGTGTTGTTGCTATCTAGCTCAATAGATGCACGTCGAGATCAGGAGCCCGTGGCGTTCAGCAGCGCCATGATGTGTGTGCAGAAGACAGTACTCGGGCCGCCCATCTCTAGTAAAGCTCATAACGTGCATGATAAGCGAGTGAAACGCCTCTATCCACCCCACGACAATTATCCTACACTATAACATATCAATACTAGGAACCACGTTGGAAGGTAAAGCCATGGTGTATGGAATATGTTAAGGTGGAGGTAAGGGATACGCGACGCGTTAGAAAGTGTTTCACTCGCTTATCTGTTTCACTCGCTTATCATGCACGTTAGCCAACTGAGAATATGATCACTGGCATCAAGTCCAAGCAACTGTCGAACATACAGGTTTACTAAACAAGAAAAACAACATGCCGGGTCATCAACCCCGCTATTTGCATGTAAGTGGAATATCAGGACGGCAGCTGTTGTTTTCCCTTTCTAGCCGTTGGAGATCCCTCTCCTGCAAGGCGCCGCCCTTTTGTTAGCCGTGTATAGACAAGTGTTATAACCGTCTGTGGTAAGGAAAGTGATGAAGTTCGAGGCTTTTTCACTCAAAAATTCCTAATGAAGCGGACGAGTCATGACCAGCGACAAACTCCTCACGTCGTTGTCCACGCAGCTCAACAACCACGCTCTCCCAGAACCTCAAGATTTTTCTTGGCGGCTCCATTTCCAGCCGCCGCTTACGTTGGCAGGCGCCAGCATTCAGGGACGCCAACCTTCGCACTTCCTAATTTGGGTCACCGTTGTGAAAGGCCGCGTGAGGGCATGGGCCTAAATCCCCGCTTTCTCCCGGTTCTGGGCCTCTCCTCCAGAAAAAAGGCAATGGAATGCAGCCCAATGTGGGAAAGCTTATTTTCCATCGCGTTGTCGTCGGAGCCGCCAACGAAAGCTGACGAATGTTGTCGGCTGGTGGTCAGCGACCGCATCCGATTAAAATGCTCGGGCCGGCACTCTCCTCTCATTTGTGGTCGACCAGTATTACACTCTGGAACATGGCTTCAGACCAAGGCAACGGGCCCAGAGGAATGGACTAGTTAATTCGAACCAGCTCAGTGTCGCCATCTCCAGCCACAAACCCCGATAAATTACAATGGACTTCTCCGCATGTCCCGGCGATGCCTCGTTCGGCCCGGCCGTGCGAGGCTGCCGAGGCGACTTTGACTTCACCATCAAGTTCGAAAAGATCTTCTTTGCTCTCATCCGGCCCCGATATTCATCGCCTTTGCTCTGTCTCGGGCCGTCTACCTTTCGTAGACCTGTTATCGTCAACGGCACATTGTTGCGAGCAGCAAAGCTGGTATGCGCTCCGTCATGTTCTCTCGCCCACTCCGATAACGGCCGAGTTAAACTAATCATCCTCTAGGCCGCCATCAGCGTGTTTAGCATTCTCCAGCTCGTTTCTTCTCGTCTTGAGCAGCACCAAGTCTCGAAGATTCGCGACATTCTTCATCCCAGCCGATGCCGTCACGTTTGGGTCCGGGCTCTGCATGCTATTGCTCTCCATCTGGAACACTCCCGCTCCCTTCGACCGTCGATTCTCCTCAACGCCTACCTGCTCGTCACAGTCCTGCTGGACATCGCACAAATTCGAACCCTATGGCTGGCCTCAACCAAGTTTCGACGAGATAACCTTCTCCCGCATCTTCACCTGCGGGGCTGTCTTCAAAGCACTCATCATCGTTCTCGAATCGCAGTCCAAGTCAAGGTGGATTGTTCGCTGGGATGTCAAGGGAGCACAGTCCGGAAGAGACCACTGGTCTGTACGGCCTCGGCGCCTACTCTTGGCTCAACCAGCTGTTTCTCAGGGGTTACAACAGAGTCCTCGAGATCAGCGACCTTTACCCCTTGGACTGCAACATGGCTTTCTGAGACGCTTTACTCAAGGCTAGCCCACTACATTGATGCTTCTCGTCTGAAAGGGAAGAATCACGCGCTCGTTCGCGCTGTAGCCAAAGCATTGGCAGTACCACTACTGTTGCCTGTGGGCCCGCGGATCGCGCTTACCGCGTTTCAGTTCTGCCAGCCATTCCTCATCCAAACGCTATTGAGTTATCTGCAGCAGCCCGCTGAAACCTCTTCCAGAAACGTCGGCTACGGGCTGATTGGGGCGACCGCTCTATTTACGTTGGCATTGCAACCTCGGGCGCCTTCTACTGGTACTACCAGGAGCGTGCCATGTACATGGCCCGCGGCCTTATCGCGAGCGCCATCTACCGGAAGACGACCGAGTCGAAGCTGGGCGCATCTGGCGATTCTGCTGCGCTCACACTCATGAGCGCAGACATGAGCGTATCATCCAGGGCTGTCTCAACATCCACGAGTTCTGGGCCAACACTATCGAGGTTGCCTTTGCCTGCTGGCTGCTCTCCCGCCAGATCGGTCCTGCGTTCGTCGCCCCCCTGATCGTCGTCGGTTGCTGCATTGTCTGCTCCACGTTTTTGGCGAGGTACACAGGACCCAGGCAGAAGCTTTGGATGGAGAAGATTCAAAGCGAGTCGGCCTGACATCCACTGTCATCGGCCAGATGAAGCACCTCAAGATCTCGGGCCTTGCCGAGAGTGTTGAGGGAGCTATCCAGTCCATGCGACTTGACGAACTCAGGCAGGCGCTCGTTTCCGGACGGTCATTGTCTACGCCGTGGTAGTTGGCTTCACACCGCTGTTCCTAATCGCCTCTCATCACTTCGCCTTTGCGTCTCGGACCCTCGACTGACCACTATTTTCACATCCATGTCCTACATCATGCTACTGGCCGCGCCCCCTTGGCATCCTCTTCCAGCTGATACCGACCTTGCTCGCCGCCTTCACTGCTTCAATCGCATCCAAGCCTTCCTTGAGCAGGACTCTCGTTCCGACTTCCGTGACTTCCCAGGGCCGACGACAGGAGAAAAGTCCGCCAAGATGTCGTTGAACGTGTAGCGCACCCCAACGCTCCGAAGATTAAGATCACCGGAGGCAGCTTCGGCTGGGATACAGAAAAGATGACGCTCAAGGACATCCACCTCGACATCCCCGCATCCCAACTCACCATCATTGTCGGTCCCGTCGCCTCCGGCAAGTCGACCCTGCAAAGCTCTGCTAGGCGAAGTCCCGGGTCCTCGGGGCCAGGTCCGCATGGGGCTCATTGCCTCGCGCAAGATCGGCTACTGTGACCAGAGTCCATACTTGTCCAACGCAACAGTCAGGGATAACATCGTCGGCTTCGCACCTTTCCTGCAGGAGCGCTATGACGAAGTCATCGAGGCCACCATGCTGCGGCCAGACCTGGCACTCCTCCCGCAGGGCGAACAGCACTAACATCGGCAGCAACGGGATCACGCTTAGTGGGTCAGAAACAGCGGGTCTCCATGGCAAGGGCCTTATACCTGGATACCGACTTCTACATCTTTGATGACATCCTCAGCGGCCTCGATGCTGACACTGAGGAACAGGTGTTCCTTGGCTTCTCGCCCGCTGGCCTCATCCGGCGAAGGAATGCCACCGCTATCCTCTGCACTCATTCTGTCCGCCATCTCCCCTCAGCGGACCACGTTGTTGCCCTCGGTTCGGACGGCACCATCGTAGAGCAGGGCACTTTTCCAGGAGCTGATGGTCAACGAGAAGTACGTCCACAGCCTGAATATCGAAACAAAGGGCGAGTTGCACTCGGGGGCAGCTCTACACCTGCCGAGTCCTCACTCGCCGAGAGGGAATCTGTCAAAGCGCCCGCCAGCCGCCTGTGACTTCCAAGACTGAAGAACAAGCCAGAAGAACAGGCGATTGGACGGTTTACCGCCACTACTTCGCCCGCATCAATCGGCTGTCCAAATTCACCTTCATAGTTTTCGGCGCCATCTGGGGCGGCCTGGGTAACACCGGCACCATCTGGCTGAAGTTCTGGTCTGAGGACATCGCGTCTCCAAACCGCACCCATTCCAATGCCTTTTACAACGGCATCTATGCCATCTTCCAGATTGCGCCTCTCATCTCCATCTTCTTCCATCGCCTACACGTGCTTCACCTCTATGATCACAGTCTCCGGATCGAGACTGCACAAGGAGGCACTGAACACTGTCATCAACGCACCACTGAGGTTCTTCACGACCACGGATACTGGTATCGTGGTCAACCTCTTCTCGCAGGACATGGCCCTCGTCGACAGCCAACTGCCCCAAGCGCTGATTAACCTTGTGCTCACCGTCTTCGAAGTCCTGGGCATGGCGGCCGTGATCGCCACGTCGTCACCCTACATTGCTATCACTTACCCGCCCTGGCCGCCATCATGTATGTGCTGCAAAAGTTCTACCTACGCACATCGCGCCAGATCCGGCTGCTGGATCTCGAGGCGAAGAGTCCCTCTAGTAAGTCCGATCCCTCCCATGGGTATCCCGACCCCCACTCAGACACTGATGCCTCCAAGCTCGCACTTCATCGACACCATCAACGGCATCGCCACCTTCCGCGCCTTCGGCTGGGTGCAAGAAGGCATCGACCAACTACCGGCTGCTCGACACCTCACAACGCCCGGCCTACCTGCTGGCCATGATCCAGCGCTGGCTGGGCTCTCACGCTGCAGTTGGTCGTGGCCGTGCTGGCGCTTGCTGTCGTCACCATGGCGACCCAGCTACGCTCCAACACGGCCTTCACCGGCGCCGGTCTGATCGCTCTCATGTCGTTTGGCGAGAACCTGGCGCATTATTATCCGGTTTTACACCCTGCTTGAGACGTCCATTGGGGCGATTAGCAGGTTGAAGGCGTTTTAGCGAGAATGTCAAGCCGGAGAGCAAGGAGGCGAGGATCTGGTGCCGCCGCGGGGGTGCCGCTGCAGGGTGGCATAGAGTTGAAGGGGTGTCGGCGACGTATGGGTATGTTGCACTGTTGTCCACTCTGACTGTTTCCACGGTGACTGTTTCCACGATCGCTGACAGCTCGTTAGCGAGCCCGACGCAGACGGTACCTTCGACACCCAACCGTCTCGCGCTCGACAACCTACACCTCACCATCGCCCCAAGGCGAGAAAGTCGCCATCTGCGGCCGCAGCGGCAGGTTCGTCTCCCCACCCTTGCCCTTCTCCCCCCTAATGGTTAACCCCCCTTAACTGACGCACTCTCATCCTGCAGCGGAAAATCCTCCCTGCTCCTCCTCCTCCTCCGCCTCCTCGACCCCCTCTCCACCCCTCCCTCCTCCCCGCCAACCCCGAAAAATCCCCCACCACCAACACCCTCTTAACCATAGACGGTCTTCCGCTGTGCAAGCTCCGCCGCTCCACCCTCCGGCAAAGACTAATCGCGCTCCCGCAGGAGCCCGTCTTCCTGCCGCCCGGCACACCCACCTCTCTGAACCTCGACCCGCACCAAACCGCCTCCCCCGCCGACTGCCGCCCCGCTTGAAGCCGTCTCCCTCTGGGACTTCGTCTCTCTCCGCGCGGCGGGCTCGAGGCGCCCATGTCGGCGGACTCGCTCTCCCAGGGCAGAAACAGCTCTTTAGTCTCGCGCGGCTATTTTGAGGCGCAGGGTGCGCGCCCACGAACGGCAGGCGGAGATTGGTAGCGATTACAACGATGGTAGGGGGAACAGGGATGGCGGGATTTTGTTGCTCGATGAGGTCAGTTCGAGCGTGGACCAGAGACGGACGAGCAGATGCAGAGGGTTTTAGACGCGAGTTTGCGGGTATACTATTGTGATGGTGAGTCATCGGCTTGGGATGGTAATGGGATTTGATCGGGTTGTGTGATGGAGGCAGGGAGGATTGTGGAGACGGGGAGGCCCGGAGAGTTGGTCGAGACGGAGGTGGTCGAGTTTAGGGAGTTTGTGGATGATTGGGGGCAGTGGTAAGGGGAAGAGTTGAGGAAAATGTATTTGGAGGTGTCGTGGTTTGAGGATTGGATAGACATTAGACGGGGAATGAATGGATAATCAGAAAAAATGGCGGCACGTTGCCAATACGGTTCCTGACCCTTGATTGATGTCTTTGATCGAATATCCACTGAACCCCATTTCCCCAATGCAATAATACACAGAACACAGACGCCATGCCCATGCACCAACCTTTCCAGTCCCATGGTATAATCACCTATTCCGATTGACTGAGAACCTCCGAACCATGACCTCCCGGATAGTGTACTTCTTCAGCGCCGCGGCAATGCCGCCCCGACGCATCTCCTCGTCAAACACCGGGGGCAGTGGAATGTCCACGTAGACAAGGACTAAGCTCTTGAGGACATGCGAGAGCACCCGGTTGACGCCATCAGCCACGACCAAGTCCTTTTCGGCTCTTCATGCTCATGTCGCTCCCACGCTAGGTCCGAGTAGGCAGGCATGACCATGATGCCGAACTCGCTGTGGTCGAACACAGGCCCGCGCTGGTAGAGGATCCAGTCAACGCCGAACTTGATACCGTGGCGAGGCACCCAGCCGAGAGAGCGAAAGTGGTGGTAGACAGCATAGTTCACCAGGAACGGGTCGTCTGGTCTGAGGTTTGCCCGGGAAGGGAAGTATGAGTATGATCGGAAGAGAGACAGGAGCTGCTCTGTCGAGATAGGAGAGGAGGTCACAGGATCGACGACCTTCAGGGCTCCAAGGGAAAAGACGAGGAAAAAGGCTTCCTCAGGGGCCAGCTGGAAGTGCTCTTTGTTTTCGATCTCCGTCACGTCAACGGGGACATCAAGGCTCCGATTAGGGACGACCTGCCCAGCAGGAGGAACAGGAGGAACTGAGAGCTCAGCGGTTCCTCCGTTCTCCAAAGCAGACGCGCTCTTCGAAGCGAGAGCGAGCGGTTTCGGGCTCGGAGGGTCCGAATCCAGGAAGGTGGCTGACTCAACCGTGGGTGAGAAACGAACACTCTTCCTGCATTTGAGGGTGGAGGGCCCTGGTCTTCTTGGGCAGCGGAAACATTGGGTGATTGCAAAGAAGTGGATGGTGAGACTCCGTTGGTGATGCCGTTCGGCTGGACTCCATTGCTGGGCCCCTCGTCCACTTGTTTGTCACCGGCAGAGGCACTCGCCTCGGCAGCAGGCCTGTCAACATTGGTGCCGTTGATGCGGGTCTTGTGATAGACCGGCTCGTGCATTTGGGCATTAGTCTCGGCGATGGCCTCGAGGGTCGGGTGGCTGAGGGCGAGGACCCCAAACTCGGGCATGACAGCACGACTGACTTCCTCTGAGACCAGTTCCGCGAGGGAGTTCGGAAGCAGTAGCAGTTCTGCTGGGCCGACTGGTGGCTTTCGTTTCCAAGAGGCTTGTTCGGCTTTGCTAACAGCTTGGAAGACAGAGAGTTAGGGAGGGCTAGCAGTTTGCGGGACCGACAGGGGCTCTGAACTCCTTCAGGGTAGGTTTGAGAGTGCCGTGGAACTTGGGGACTGGCGCAGTTTCGGCAGCGGGCGTAGCCTCTGCCGCATCGTGCTCCTCAGCCACAGCATCTTCCAGCTTCTCTCCGGAAGCCGACTCTCTGACAAGCTCGGGAAGAGGAAGAGACTTGAGCGCATCAATCGGCTTGTCGGACTCCTGTTGATCTTGCTCGCACCCGCAACGGCGTGAGCCGCGGCTTCCGCAAGCCTCTGCTTCTCGATAGCCTCCAGCTCAGCCTTTGCTCGCTCCCACTTGGCGAGACGGCGCTTTCTCGCCGGAGCTCAGTCCGTGCTTCACTAACGGTTTTGCCTTCCGGAGAACCGCGCCTCGCAAGCTCCCTCTTCAGCCAGTTCGGCTCGCTTCTGCTAAGGCTCCCTTTTCCGTAGAAGCCCTGCTCCCAAAGTGCACGTATGGATGCCTCGTCCTTCACATGGACCGAGCGGGTCTCGGGGTCCCAGACTCCTGTATGCACTACCGACGGCTCGCGCGGTGGCGGCCGAAACACCTGCCGCAGCCAGGCACAGACAAGGTGGAGGAGCGAAATGGGGTTGTTCGGGTAGAAGGTGGGAAGGGGAAAGGTCCGGATCGGAGCAGGTAGCGCGTAGATCTGGTTCAACGGTGGCCGGGCAGGCGGCGCCTGCACCGCAGGGACTGTTTGAGTCTCGGGACTCGGAGCACTGCCCGGCAAGACATCTCCGCCGATCTTCGTGGCATTTCTGCCGGCCGAAGATTTGGTGACTGTCGTTTCAGCCATGTCAAGTGTGCTTCATATCGACCTGAAGTTGTCGCTGTTAGTTCCGCGAAAGCCCCGGCAAGAGGAAACAAGTCAAGGCGATAGGAACGTTATTGCTCAGATACCGTTGTAGTCTATACATAGAGGGCTATCATCGAGCGTGAACTGAATCACACATGCTCTAAGCACCGTATTCTTGGTGTCATCAGCGCAATTGGGGGGTGGCCCGGGTTCGAGCGCCTATTGCCCGTCGCACCCCTCCATGATGATGTCGAGGGGCAAGGGGAGAACAGGGCAGCATTCTAGCCAGGCTTTGTGCCGCTTGCACAGCAGAAAGTCCCTCCGCTGGAGGGATAGCTTTGCAGGCGCGCGAGATGTGGTCGAAAAGAGAAGCTCTATAAGCTGGAAAGGGAGCAACGTACTGGGAAGAGGGATATCCCACCCAATTACCGGCAGCAGGTAGAAACCGACCGTCCAGCGTACCGAAAATGGTCGCCAGTGGTACAAAAAGGGTTTGGGTATTTCCCTGAAGCTTTGCTCACATTTGGGAAGTGTTGGTGTTGTCGCTTTGGCATGATGTGAAGCTTGCCGGAAGCTTGAAAACGGATGGATCAGAATTGGCTCAAAACTGCAGATTTTTGAAGGGGCATGATAGCAGCGATAGCAGCCTGACAATCGAGGCAGAGTTTCTCTTCCCCGGAGCTGTGGGAAAGTGGGGCAGGCCAGGCAGGTCCCGCAGAGTCAGAGCTTTGACCTCAGGGGTGCTTGTGACCGTGCGCGGGTCCCCAAAAGAATCCCATCAATCCCGCGCCAGGTGATGACACTCAGGGACAGATCACCAACCCCATATAAATTATCCCCTTAGATACCACAGTTGCTGCTGCCAAACCCTTGAGTGAATATCGTACTTCTATGCCGAGCCTGCCGTAAACGGGACCTGAGTCAGGTCTCACCACTCGGGCCATTGCTGTTTGCCGACGCGCGTGCCTGTCAGAGACTCTGGCGCTGCCCCACATGGATTCACAGTCAACCGCGAGCCATATTTCTCCTGCGCCGTCGCCGAACTTTCCGTCGCGCCAGATCTTCCTCTCCCTCGTCGCTCTCCCTCTCCATCTGCCCGCACCGCGATGAATGTTGGCGATGGTCCAATGTCGGTAGTAGTCCAAGGCGCCGCCTTGGTAAGTCTGATCTGGAGCTGCACCGTCTTCCTCGTCCAGGCCATCGGCATCTTTCAGCTGTACGGTGCCATTCTGTTTGTTTCGTCCCGTTTGTGTTGGCTGACCGTGGCTGCCTCAGCTTCCGGAACCACTCCGCGCCGCATCCGAAGCCGATGTCGCCAGGTCTCAAGGAAGATGAGGTTCCTCACATCACCATAATCCGCCCCGTCAAGGGCGTCGATGCTGGTCTCTACGAGTGTCTCGCGTCGTCCTTCCACCTCGCCTACCCCAAGTCGAAGCTCACCATCTACCTCTGCGTGGCCTCCACCGATGATCCGGCGTATCCTGTGCTCCAGCAAGTAGTGGCCGACTTTCCCGGGTTTGACGCAAAGGTCCTGGTCGAGGAGGACGACCCGTTGCTGCACGGTACCGACGGCCACGTTAACAACCTCGGACCAAACCCCAAGATCCGCAACATCAGCCGCGCCTACCGTGAGGCCAAGGGCGACATCATCTGGATCGTCGACTGCAATGTCTGGGTCGGTCGCAACTCGGCCGGGCGCATGGTCGACAAGCTCTGCGGCTACCTGCCCGACGGCTCACGCACCGCGCCCTACAAGTTCGTCCACCAGCTCCCGCTTGTCGTCGACATTGAACCACACACCACCATCACCACATCCTCCTCGTCCCCGGAGGAGCAATCCCTCCTTCCCAAAAATACTCACAACACAATCCCCCACCACTTACCCAAATCCATCCTCGACCACGGTGGCCGCCTCGAAGAAACCTTCATGTCCACAACGCACGCCAAGTTCTACTCGGCCATCAACACCGTCTCCCTTGCGCCCTGCATCGTCGGCAAGAGCAACATGTTCCGGCGCTCGCACCTCGACCGCCTCACCACGCCCTCGCTCAACCCGCTGCTCTCGCCGGCCGACGCTCTCCGCGGCCGCGGCCTCGACTTTTCTCGTCGTACATCTGCGAGGACCACCTGATCGGCGATCTCATCTGGCGCAGCCGCGTCCCGGGCTTCAAGAACCACGGCCTTGTGGGAGGGGAGGTGGCGGTCCAGCCCATGTCGGGAATGTCGGTGGCGGGGTACATTGGGCGGAGGGTGAGGTGGTTGAGGGTGCGGAAGTGGACTGTGCTTGCTGCGACGCTGGTTGAGCCGGGGGTGGAGTCGCGTTGTGTTGTGCGCATTTTGCGTTTGCGGTGACGACGCTGGAGGGTGTGAGAGGGAGGTTGGAGGTGCCGGGATCGTGGGGTGCGATGGGATTGTTGTGGATTGGTGCTGTGACTACTTGGATGTTGGTGGATCGGTGGGTGAGCAGCAAGCTGAAGAAGTTCCAAAGTGTGGAGGTGGACGAGAATACGCCATCTTTTGCGCGGGGAGCGGGGAGGAATGGAGGCATCGAGCAGAGGCCGTTTGCCGAGTGGCTCGCGGCTTGGCTGGGGAGGGAACTCCTGGCCCCCGATCTGGACGTGGGCGGTACTGCTGGGTACGACGGTCACCTGGAGGGGCAAGCAGTTCCGTGTGAGGATGGATATGAGCGTCGTGGAGGTTGAGGGTCGGAAAGGAGTTCCTTCGACCATCGCGAGGGAAAACAGCCGCCCCAATTCACGTAATAAAGACCGTGTAGAGTAGACGGGATCTGGGAGCCAGCATTATACCCTTAGACGTAGTTGACAAGATATTCTGTACTATGTGTGCCCTCTCTTCGGGTTCACCGTGGGAACCTTTATGAGATGCCAGTGAAAGCTAAAGACCCTCACCCTTTCATGCCCCTTACGCCTGTGGCCACCTATCTGTAACGCCCAACGCGCCCCGAGGTATCAGCGATCTCGAAACTTTTCCAGTGACGCCTTGAAAAAAAAACCATGTGAAGAATATTGTCAAAGTAGCCCAATCACTGTCCCCTATCCACACCATCGCATCGTTTCCTCCAAATGTGCGTCATCTGAGTCAACTTCTAGCTCTCCCACTTCTTAGCCTCCACACCCTCCGGCGGGACCGTCTCGACCTTCCTGTTCTTGACATCCTCCCAGTCGGTGCTCAGAGCAGTGCCGTTGCTCTCGATGAAGCTCTTCATCATGGCTCGTTGTTGCTCGGGCGTCGCACCCTTGTACAGCTGCTTGAAGAAGAAGTTGACGTCCTGCTTGTCCTCGTCGTCTTCCTCGCCGCCGAGCTGGTCCCAGTTCTTGGGGCCGGAACGGCTGCTGGTGGGGTAGGCCGGCGCAGCAGCCTGAGTTGTCGACGAAATGGTAGCGGAGGCGAGGGGAGCCGCTGCCGCAGTTGGCGTCGTCTCGGTTTGAGATGTCGAGGCAGTGCCATCGTCTCCGATAGCACCAATCTCCTCCTTGCCCCATGTGGCCCACTTGCCGGTGTAGCCTTCTGGAGGGTGAGCTCGATCTTGCGGGGGGTTGCGGTCCAACGCGACTTGGATGGATCGATTTCGCCGAAAAGGACAAGTGTGGATGTAGCTTCGCGGTCGCCGGCCTTCACATAGGGCGCGGCTGAACGGGGAATGCCCGAGATTTGGACCTGTGGGCAGTTAGCGTGCTGCCCATGGATCTCATGCTATGGCGCTTAACCAACCTGCTTGTTGTAAAACTTCACCTGCAGGTGCTCCTTCTTGGCGTCCTTCACGAACAAGGACACAGAAATGCTCGTGTTGCTCTGATAGAAATCGACCCGAAGCTTCAACTGCTCATCGGGGACGCTGCCTGGGACGGGGGCCTTGGGCTCGGTGGGCTTCTCCTCCTCGCTCTCACTGACCGGCTCGGGCTCCGGCTTTTTCTCGACCTTCTTCTGGGGCTTGGGTGGAATCTTGGTAACGCTGACCTTCCGGCCGGGTGGTCGTCGGGCAAGTTCCTCAAGGCGCCTAGCACCTGGCTTCTCCAGGTATAGGCGCGCTTCCAGTCGTTCTCGAACCCCGTTCTCGCCGTCCCTCCTGATCCTTCGCCCATGAGTCCGGCAACAGCATTGAATTTTGAGCCCCCTGCTATCTGGCCTGGCTGACCCTCTTTATCGGCCATGCCCGCCTCATAGGTAACCGTGTAGTTGCCCTTCTCGTCGATGTTCTTCTCGACACCATCATCCTCCCGCGCAGGACGACCCTCTGCCAGGAGCATGCTCCATTTGGCACAGCAATCCGAGTCTGCGTAGCGCCCGAGTTTGAAGTAAAGGACCGCACGGCGATACTGGGCTTCTATCATCTGCTTGCGCGAGTTTCCAGACCCGCGCTCGGCGGCGGCATGGTAGGCAAGCTCGGTGTCGTGGAGGGCTGCCTCGTAGTTCTTGAGTTGTTGGTGCGCCTGCGCACGGGCGAGCAACCATGCGGGTGAGTTGGACGACTCTAGGGCCTTGTCGAGTAAGGGAATTGCCGCAGCGTAGTCCTTATTTTGGACGGCTTCGACACCCTTGTGAGCCAATGTGGTTGCGGACATTTCGTCGACTAGGTGTTTACCGGATGCTGTGGGTTGCGAAATCAACGGTTAGTAGAACTCGACAGTAGAAGTTGAGCTGTCGGGTGATGGTCACGATTCGGCCACTCTGGAACAGTTGACCCAACTGAAATTTGCGAGACCGTAGAGTGGGTTGGACAACAAAAACGTGCAACGGCCGGGTGGAAATGGGAGGCAGATGTGGGCTAAGTGCAAACCAACTTCCAGGCGGACGTCTCTCGAATCATGCAGAAGACTGAGGGAGATCCAACAACCTGATGCAAGCTACCAGCTGGTTCAGCGGGGTAAGGCAGCTCATTCTGCCGCTACAGCTGGATGCCTGTAGTGGGGCATAACCTTGGACTGCTTTACCGCTTTCCTATTATGGCCTAGCTCAACCACTCAGTGGGTCTCTGCTCTCGTCCAAGCCGCTGCAAGTGGACTTTATGAATATCCCCTGCCACTGCATCCCTGAAGTGCATCACAGCGGAGCGGTCGAGGATACCAGATACCGAACCCAACTGCAGAGGCTGGGCGCATCGGCAGCAACAATGTCGCACCTAGGGCTGAGCAAGACAGCAAGCAGCAAAGAGCAGGCAGGGCTGCGATACCCGTCCAATGGCAAGACCATCTACCACCGGCCGCTGAACCGCACCAAGACAGCCGAGCTCAGCCAGGCGAGCTTCGCGTACCTTTTCTCCGAGATGGTCAGCTACGCGCAACGGCGGGTAACAGGCATCCAAGAATTAGAAAAACGGTACGACACCCCGCCCCTTCAATTCCCCCTGTTCCCCACCCCCTTTACTGACCTCCCTACCCAGCCTCAACCTCCAAGGCCACCCCATCGGCCTCAAACTCCTCGACCTCCTCCTGTTCCGCGAACCGCCCCGTTCCCAGACCCGCCCGCTCACCATCATCAGCCTCCTGCACTTCATCAAGATTAACCTCTGGACGCACCTCTTCGGGCGGCAAGCCGACCGCCTCGAAAAGAGTTCCAACCCGGACACGCCCGATGAGTACATGATCATCGACAACGAGCCGCTGGTCAACGCATACATCAGCGTGCCGCGGGAGATGAGCCAGCTGAACTGCGCCGCGTACGTGGCCGGGATAATTGAGGGGGTATGTGACGGCGCCATGTTCCCTGCGCGGGTGACCGCGCATAGCGTGGGCGGAAAGGAGGAAGGTGAGATGTGGCCGGGGAAAACGGTGTTTCTGGTCAAGTTTCAGCCGGAGGTGTTGGAGAGGGAGGCGTTGAACGGGAAGGGTAGGCGGGTGAGTGAGACCGCATGGTGGGATGATGTTTGATGGTCTGCATTTAGGCTGGCGTTCGGGTCAAAGAGAGCGGCTTGGTTTTTGGGCTGAGGCGTTGATATCACGGTCGCAGTGGGCAATCTAGACAGAGGGTAAAGAAATGGTCTTCCTATGTCGGGTGCTTATTCCATACCATGCGCCTGTCCATCAAATGCCTGGGATGCCTCCAGCCCATTCCTAACCTTGTACCACCATAACGCCTAGCAATGCAGCGGTCCAACCCCAAAAATAAGGCTTTTACCCCTCAACGCGGCAAACTTGTATACCCCCCACCTCGACCCCTCCGTCTCCCAGCTCCTCCCCTCCCCGACGCCGGCCCTGAACCCGGGCCGCGTGCCATCAGCTCCCCAGCCCCAAGTCCTTCCATGCCGGCTCCCCGCGTCTTCTGTGTCGCCTTCTGCACGCCATACGCGGCATGCTGGTCGGGGACGACATCATCCTCCTCCTCCGGATTGATGGGTTGCAGTTGTGGCGGCACCACGATGTCATCCTTGGGCAGCTTGTCCTTGCAGAAGTCCTCAAAGAGGTCGGCGTGCTGTGACTTGTGCATGTGCACGTACGTGTAGCACGCGTCTTTGTTCTGTGTGGGAGTGATTAGAAATATGATGGCAGGATCAATGGTGGTGGGTGCTGCGATGAGGGATGTGCAATACATACCATTGTGAAAGGAACTGGCCCGCGCAGGACTGAGTCGGAGATGTGGATTTTGGGGATGTGAAGCGTCTTTGTTGTGGTTGAAGATGAGATCGCTGGCATGGAGCTTCCACTAGAGCTGAGCGGCAGGCGCAATTGAGGTGGAGTCAGCGAGCCGCTGGAAATGCTGGATTGCGGGTCATTGACGTCGCCCATCTTGGCAGCGTGCTTGTACCGTTAGTTTGTGGCTCTTCTTGCGAGCTTGTGGGGGTGCCGTGGACAATTGCGACGATTGTAAACCCTAACCCGTGATACCCGGGAAATCAATAGGACATCAAAGAACTTTGACTCTGGGTCCCACGTCTCATCTCATTCACTAAAAACAAGAGGATTGAAGTGAACAATGGCTACTTACTAATGCTGCTCTCAACTCTTCAACTGAACCCCAGCCACTGTCAAACGAGAATTATACTTCGAAAACCGAAATCGTTCCAGTAACTGTTCAAGCCCCACATTCGCACCTGGTTACGGGGCTGATGCAGAGTGCGTTAGCTGGGGAACTTTCCGAGTTTGGAGGGCAAGGTAAAAAGCTAAGTAAGTGAACTGTTACACAGTATATACTAGTAGTGTGCCAGAATTTCTTTTGCTTGGAGCGAGACGAACCTACTTTCACCGTCTCAAAGAAAGATAGCGGACTTGAAAACCTAAACGATTTTCTTATTTAGAATTGCTCTCCGTTCTTTATCTCTAGTCGGAACTCGTAACAAATTTTATGCTCCTGATTTCGGTTCGCCTTGAGGTCCAAGTTCCTGATCGTTGAGATGAGCTCTAGTCATTAGGCCAGCACTGAGCCTTGCTGTTGCTCACCGCACGGCGGACGCAGTAGCAATGAGCTTATATTCTTTCCCCTTCACCTTCTTTTTTCCATTTTTCCTCGTCTTTTCTACTACAGCCAGACTGCCTACTAAGTTGACCTCTGGCAAGGACCGCTAGCAGAACAGATATATTCCGGCTATTTCCATAGTGCCACCGACCATCTTCCATTCTGATCTGTTGCAATGCATGGTTCAAAGTTTCCAGAATGATCGAGGTTACATTCATCTGTTTGGCATAGTGTTGTAACGTTCATGCTGGCGTATTCAGTGCCTTTCACAGTATCAACACAGGTCTCGCTGGAAACCGTCTGTTAATGATGTTCTTTCAAGAGAAGTGTGTATCTAATATATTTTGTTAAACCTCATGCTGGATCATTTCCGTACCGCCACAGCTAGAACGGGTACTCACCTCTAAAAACGTCTCTCACGCTTAGGCAGACTCCTCTCATAACCCTACACCCCCTGCTATTACCGGGTCCCAACAATCCGTACTTGCCAGAGGCGCGCAAAATGCCATCTGGGCGAAAAGCGAAATAAAGGAGGTTAAGGTTCATTTTCCCAGTCTCGTCGCATGGTTAAAGAAATTGATAATGATGTGCTGTTCTTCTGACTTCAAGCGGATATTTTGTCATGGGCGTACATTAGTAGCTTGGAGAGCAAAGTCAGGGAGTATCAGCTCTTCATTTTATATGCTCGACACTGACAGATTATCATTGATCTTGCCTCACAGCAACAGAAGCGGCAAGAACGTTGGTCACTCTTTGATTTTATACCGTGTTAGTCACTCTTTGATTTTATACCGTGTTAGTGCCGATGTTGTTGGTCTGCTTGGGGTTGGGGCGACCATTCTTGTCAGTGCCCTTTGAACGTGGAGTGGATGATGCCTCGATGACAATGCGAGCCGCAGGAGCGAGCACCAACATAAAGGGAACCCCGAAGGATTAGCCCCAACGAAATGTGCCGGAGGAAAATTTCAAAAGTGTGACAAAACACCTCGAAGTTAGAACCTAGCTCTTGCAAATGGAGTCTTGTGTGATTGGCACATCATGTCAGAACGGGAACATGAGAGCAACCCCTGATGCCATAGCAATGGCAGCCACCACGATGGACCAAATACCCAAAGTACCTCTCGACGTATGTCTCAGCGAGTTGCTGGGTTGCTCGAAGTCGCAGGCCCCCCTCCCAACGAAGTCATGGACAAGTCGGCTGCCTTGTGGACCAAGGCACCATGGGGACGATCTTCACTCCGACCAAGTGAGTCGCCTGCGCCGGAGAGAAAGTAGTGGAGACTATGGTAATCGGCACAGTCCCTGTAACTTCCAGGACCTGGGTCGATCTCGATTGGCCGTTGATGGTGAGCGTCATGTTCATTGTTCCAACGTCGGCGGAGGTGAATTGCAGCTGGCAGAATGAAGAGCCAGCCGAGGGCTGGTACACCGAGGTTGGCAGAACAGAGTAGCAGTAGCCAGGATCTCGTGGGATTGTGTAGCCGCTGTGACATGATTCGTTTAGTCTAAAGATAAGTCACTATCTGGTATTTGTGACGATACCCACCTGGGACAGCACACCGCCGCTGTCTCACCCGGGTCAATAACCTGCCCAAGGGCAGTAATCCATTGCAGGTAAGAAGGTTGGGTCTTCGTCGGGGCGGGAAAATTGAACACGCCACTTGCACTCCCGGGGCTGCCGTCCGTGTTCCGGGACGTAACACCAGCGGTAGTCCAGCCAGCCGGGCAAACGATTCCCGGAGAGTAGTACGAGAGGAGGCCTGGTGAAGCGCTGAGATAGTTTCTGGAGTAGAAACGCGTCAATTCCGGCACCTGAAGGCCGGCATTGCCCGACGGAGCCAGCGAGGGGACCGCAGTCGGTCTGCCAGATGTCATCCAAGGCGACGCGGAGAAGCCGACTACCAACTGTTCCGTGGTGCAGACGCTGGCGCCGTAAAAGTCGTCGTTATGGGCCCCAGGTTGGAGACGACAAAGTTGGCGAAGCTGGTGACCGTTGGCATTTTGGGAACTTGGGGCTGTTGGGTAGAGAGGAGATCAGTAAGGCTGTGGATCTAGTTAGGTGGCTCTTAAATACATGTATGGAAGTTGTTTTGGAAGCTGTAGAACAGCGTGGTTTCATGGAGCACAACAAGTTGAGAGTATTTATACCCACAATTCAACGAGAGCCGCACGTTGGTCCTTCGCCACTGCAATCAGCGGGTCAAGAGCCAATGAAACCCCAGTGCCTCCGTCACCGAGTTGCCAGATCTGGACGGTGGCTGCATCGAGACGGTGGCTGCATCGAGACGGTGGAACTTCATTCCGTGTTGACCATAGAGATCTGTGAATGGCTACTGTAGGAGACAAAGGTCAGCTAAGGGCGACCGGTTTGGCTTGTGTAACCTTGCCCCATTCTTCGCCCCAAGTATCCCGAGCCTTGTCGACACCGCCAACGGCGATGTCACCAGTGTGTCCACGTGCGATGTCAGTCGAATGAGTTTCTGTCAAGCTCGATTTGGTCTCATCGTGGTCGTTGAGGCCCGCTTCACCGCATCCGCAAACATCTCCTGCTCGCGAACATCGGCAAACCTCAGAACCTGAGAGATATCTGGCAAGCCATATTTCAAGCTAGACTAGCAGACACAGGGCTTTATCCTCCAATGCCGATACAGTGTGTAATACTAGTTCGAAATTCAAGATTGGACAAGTTGGCAAGCATCTTTTATTGGAATAATTAAGCTGGGAAATGGTGACATAAGCGGCATTGAGGATCGAAAATGTGAAAGATAGGTAATACGTAGAGAACCATGCTCAGCTTCAGTCAGCATTGCAAGAACAAATGAACCACCTGCACCCACCGTACAGGTTGGAGGACTAAGTCCTAACGATTAATTTAGGTCTGACTACATAGAAGCAATACCATTTACCACTAGCAGTAACCGCATTTGCCCACCATTTCCCACTTTCGATGCCGTTTTGCCAAATGTAATCGGTTCACACCCTTTTTAATGTAAGGTGTGAAGATGTTGTCCATCATGGCGACTTCAAATTGAACATCTTATATTGAAGGTGGCCGTGTTGGTATGGCACTCATTCATCGCGGTACTAGCACAGGTGTGCTTTACAACTGTAGTACTGCCCTGATATGAGATGGCAATGCTGCCAGTGGACTGCAGGTCTGTCCAATTATGTTAGGATGATGATGCTTTCTGTACTCTGCAACACGATGGTATTCACCCCTTAATACCTTGATCACCGCAATTATCCGCACTGGGGCCGGCCTCACTTTTCCCAGAGGGTTTTCAGACTCTGACCAAGTCTGGCAAAGTGCCATCTGGAAGGGGATGAAAAGCAGGATAATACGGAGCATCGCGGCCGAAGGTTGTGGAGTAGTTAAATGGCAATGAACTGAGAGAAGCATCAGTACAATTGTGTAAGGTTGGTGGCTTCGACAAGAAAGTGCTGCGTTCAGGATGATGCTGGTTTTAGGAAGCTTACGGGGGAGAATCATCGCTAAGCTTTATGTGCAGCGTCTGATGCTGGCCCCGTTGGGCACATTGTTCGCGACGGCTGCAGTACACTTTCAAGTTTACTCAAGGTTGGCAGGATTGGGCTTATTTTGTAAGGTTTCTTCAAAGGGGAATTATCTCCATCCACATCCATGACTGGCAATTCAGCTTTGCCGCTTCCGCCCAGGACCTGAGCAGACCTTATACCCCTTGAGCCTGCACCATCATCTGGTCAAATTCCACCTGGAGATCGTCGTCGTCACATTTGTTGACACTGGCGGCCTTATTGTGCGTAGGCGGGCATTCCCAAAGGGCAGCCTGGTAGTCGTTGGTCATCCATGTGCAGAACTTCTTGTTGAGCGCGCAACGGCTGAGGATATTGACCGTCATGTTCTGAGCCAGCCTGCCTCACTAGCCCGGATATCGACACCATCCTGGTTGCAGATGTAGGCAGCACATCCACCAACAGCTTGGTGCATGGACTGACATCTTGGATATCGATATATCCATTAGGTCTGATCACTGCTTGCTGTGTCAGTCTTCTGTTGTTTACAAACAACAGTGGAACAACGCTTACGGCTGAGGGCAGCGATCACCTGATGACACTCCACGGGCACTGGCTTCAAAAAATCGTACGTAATATAAGTCGTACCAGGCGGCATAGGCTCATTACATTTGCGCTCGGCTGGCAGCTGAGCCTTCTCATCGTTCAACATGATGCCGAAGGGCGGGTCGTGGAACTGGACGTGCTCTTTTCCTTGTGCAACTCACCGTACCTGCTGTTGGCGATACAGGGATTGAAGATGTCAGCTGTTACGTTAACTGCCAGGGTCGCCCCGTTGATTGCAATTTTCTTGGTTGAACTTGTTGATCACGGTCGCTGCGCGGGATCCTTTGTGGATCTTGACATGAAACCTAGCCCGGATAACGATGTATCCGGTCGGAGTCATCTCTGACAGATTTGTCAGTTAATTGTTGGGTCGTTTCCTTCAAGCCATGTAGAGAATGTTGCACTCACGGCTGAAAGTGTCGATCATGGGTGGCAGTCATCCTTTTAATGTCATTGCACTTTTCGTAGCATTTTCCTTCAGCCAGAGGCTCGCAGAAGGCGGACTGGAGGATGGAAATGAGCAGAACGATGATGGAAATTTATTTTGAAGGAGTATTGAGGATTGATTGGCATTGTCCTGGTGTGTTGTACGCAACTGTGGCAACGAAGGGTGAGCTGGAAAATTGTGCGTGAAGACACAAAACTGGAGTAGGGTGGGTTGGTGGGGACTTTTAAATACACAGTGATCGAACCTTTACGGTGCAAATTTCTGTTCTCCATGATTAGATAATAGAAATCCTGCACGAGTGAGCGGTGAATGGATGTCATCCCACACTGCTAACTGCCCCAGGCCATCACTGATCTGATTCGCCCAGCTGAAGTCGATGTGCCCCTCGCCCATGTAGTTGAAGATCTTGATGTCGCGAACTAGGATCCCGAGCCTGTGAAGGTCCTCCAAGTCTCTCCGCATGCCATCGACATGGGCTGGAGTGAAAGGTTGCGGTCAGTTACCAGTTCTTGGAATGGCGCGGATGGCGGGCCAGTATGCTCCTTATCCGGCACCAGGGCTGAAATTTGTTGCGCGAGGCGAATCGCAGGGTGCCAGCACGTGCAGCTGAATTTTTGCAAAGACCTCGTCCTCCTGATCAGGAGTGAGAAACAGGTAGCCATGTGCCTGGGTGGCCAAGTGTGTCGGTACTCACCCTTCAACCTTCCGTAAACACGGCATTCGCAGTTGAAGTGGTCATAAAAGTCGAGGGGCAGCTGAGGCAACGCCAGTTTACGATCCAAGCTCGAGTTGATGCGCAAGAACCCGGAGGAGTAAACCGAAAACTAAATTGCTACACTTAGCTGACAAAAATTGGGTCAGTGGTTGAGGGGAGGGGCTGTAAGGAAGCGGGCTCTCACCATCTTCAGTGCATACTCGGTCTGCTCCCCATTGATCCTGACCTTCCAGACATGGCTGTCAGCCTATCTTGGGGCTTCCAAGTTTTGCAGTGAATTTGATGCCGGAGTAGGCGGTAGGTGTGAAAAGCGCATGCTTTGGGCCGGGAGTCTGAGGAAGAGGCAATGCCACAGACGCGTGCGGATCCACCAATGGAACCGCCATATCCATGGTCGGAGCGTGAGCGTGCCAATGTTGGGATTGATTTGAGAATTGCCAGACGTGTGCTCCCCCAATGGCGGCGCCAGGGAATGCGATGGTTGGCCGCCCAGTTGATCAAAAGTTGAGTGTTTTGTGACCACGTAAAAAAAAAAAAATAAAAAAAAAAATATCCGCAAGGTTGTTGCGCTGAGGTGGGCGATCCCAAGCCGGTTAGGGCCGACCAGGCGCTGAAGAATGAGTCTTTGCAGGATCGTTTTCAGCAGCAGGAGGGCGCGTTGGTGTTTTGTTGCAGCGCGCCAAAACAGAGTTACTGCAGCAGCAGGAGAAGATATCAACTGCCAGTGGTCAGTTGAGCCATTGCAGCCCGGACAACTTCAGGCCTACCATTGTCAGGGCTTATGCAGGCATGAGACCATCGGACATCCAAAGCTCTTTTATCAGGGTAACTGTGACTGCCAGCAGTTGTCCTTGGGGAGATCTGGTCAACCAAAGGTTTTTCAAGTGGTCTTGTGTGGCACTTGATAAAACCGTCTTGCGATACAGAGAAGACCAGCTTGGCCTCTAATGCTCAAAGAGACGTTCCAAAATTTATCTTCCTTTTTCTGGTCTTTTTCTATCTCGTTCGATCCTCATTTTCTTCCATTGGTGTTTTTCTGCTAACACCATTCGTGCCGGAATGGCTTCCCTCACAATCTTCATCACAAATCTCGAAGTATGACCATGCTCTCAATCCAGCTAAGACTCCTAGAAGAAGATGGCGGTGGCTTTCCCTTGCGAATGGAAAGTTGACCACATGGACGCTTTCTTAAGCCATATCTGTGGTTCCATGCCAACCTCACCTCCGTGCCTTCGGCAACTTGCTGAATCTCGTCACACCAACGGAGTGGTGAGATCGGCTTCGGCAGTTTGCTAGATATATGTGACACCAGCCGCTCTACAGGGCATCTGCAGACCAGCGCAGAACTGCATCCGTGGCGTGGAATATCAAGGAGTGGCACGCGATGCCTGGTCTTGTATTAAGTAGGGAAGGGTCGAAAGCCAGGCTTAATTGCCGAATTCAACGTATGAACAACAGCTATGGATAGATTTCCTTCGAGAAGACGACCTCCACCTTGGCATGTGAATCCGCTACGTTCAGCCATCCCAGGCAGTGTCTCGGAGTCTGCCTTACCGGACTCCCTCACGGTTACATGGTCGGGTCACACCCTTGGCATGTGGACGAAAAAAACCAACAACACGCCACACTTGGACAAGTTCACCGTCTGACGTCGTCCTACCCTCTCGAGATAGGTCGGAGTAATCGGCCAGCGCGCATGCCCCTCTGGCTCGTGCAGGAGCGTTCTGGATTTGGCGCGCCCGCAGTGGCGACGCTGGAGCTAACTCTCATGCGAGTGGATTCTCGTCCCGATACTTAACCTTATCCCAGAAGCGGGTGGATTCAATGGGGTAATGTTTGCTCAGCTCGAGAGGGGAGAGACAAGGTGCCAAGCACTGTAGCGAGACAGTGGTCGAGGATTGTCGTTGGCGCTCTGGACCGTTCCCGCCATTTTCGGTCTGGACCGCTGGAGAACGACCCCGCAGTGCTGGGACCGCTAGGACAGGAAAGGCGTAGCGGCGAGAGCGGGGCGGCGGGGCGCAGTGTAACCACCAGAGAGGCAGGAACCAGGAGTGTTCTTGACCGCAGCTTCAGGAAAGGAAGGGAAAAAGGGAGCGTGAGGGCAAAATAGGACGCCATTGCCATCCTGGACGCGGGTGAATCTGTCGCGCGACGTTCAGCGACGCGATGGCGAAAAATTAGGGAAGATAGCTTGCCATGCTATGGGCTGCTTCGCTTGGAGCCGCTCATTTATCTTTTGCGCTGGTCGTTTCGTTGCCTGCCCGGAGCAGCGATGGCAGGAATGCGTCGTTATTGACCAGACCTTGAATATCTCCGTTCGGGCGTGTCCCGGGCCAGGGGACTCGAGCATGGTAGCCCAGTCTGGTTAGGGTTCCAATGGCGTGCGCATGACAGAGGTTGGAGCTGGAGACCGTAGCATCTTGGAGGAGGGATGCATCCGCCCGACCGGGAGGAAATCCGAAAGCTGGCGGGCGGGTGCCAAGCTGGAAGAACCAGCGTAACGGTTCTGCATGAGGCCGAACGAAAAGGCTTGTTGCATCAACTTGCCGCAGGGAGCAGGTGTCATTCCATCTCTGCTCAGAGGAAGCAGGACATCAGGCGGTCGAAGCCAAGGGCCGAAGCCGCCCCTGGAGACCTGGCCCGCTTGGCCCGCCACAATGCTCCAACACAAAGCAGCCTGAAAGGCACGCGCTGGACCGCTTCACAGGTCACCGTCGTCGCATTTTTCGGTCGTGGTAGGCATCGTCGACGTCGCGTGTCTGTTTGCTGAGGGTCCTTGAGCGTTGGATGTCGAAGAGAGCGCTGGAGATCGCACCTCATCGTGGGTCGTCCACAGGCCTCCAAACTTTGTGCCTGTTCCTGGCTCCCCAGCGATCTTCCCTGGCCCCTGTCTGGAAGGAAAAGGGGAGTTACATCTTCTCAGCTAGCCAAGCCAATCAAGCTTCAGCTGTGCGACCGAGAAGGGACAGTGGGACCAGGCTAACCCCTAAGTTGCAGGTGCCTGGGGTTGGGCAAGGATGCGCCGTGGGCCACGCCCCATGCAGCTCCTAGCCGACTTTTTGCCCAGATTGGCTTGCAGCTGGTGCGGGCCCCACAAGTTTGATCTCCCAGGCTCGAAGTACGTACCCAGCACGGCTGATGGGGTGTTCCCATTTCCCATTTCACAGGCTCTACTCCATGCTGGTCCCCCAAATCCCAAGCTCTCCATTCTGCGACGATCCGCCCTCGACTCACCGCTTCAATTCGGCGTGGAACGATTCAGAAGGCGCCAATTGCGAGGGAACCATTTGTCGGACCACTTGCCCATCGTTCTTTCCTCCCCCGAGTCCTGCTCGTCTCCTGCTGGGAAGGGGTCACAGGCCCGACTTGTTCTTTCCCTGTCCATCGCCGCGTGGCTGCTTCCATTCATCTAGGACGCACAGAAACACAGTCAAATCTGTTGCCCTTGTCGGTCGGGTCAGTCAGTCATCCCTGGGGCGTGCCACAGACACCGTTGTCCTTGCTCCAGGGGAAGCAGAGCGGCGTCTCGCGGCTCCCCAATTGCGCCCAGCACAGAACTGACGACTTGCAGGTCCACTCGGAATTCCACGTCTTTAAGGGCCACGCTTCGAAGCTGGGTCGACACCGAGAGTCTTTAGACATCCCTTTACAGGCCTCTGCAACGATATCATTACCGACCAATTCGAGCATTACACAGCACGTCGTCACCTACCTCCCTCCTGTACAATCCTCACGCCATGGCGTCCAGATCCGCCCAGAGCCCGGCCAACAAGTTGGGCCTGGCCATCGAAACGACAACAGCGACGCATCTCATCTCGAAGCCGTCGCAAGACACGCTCGCCTCGCAGCAGCCGTTTCCCCAGCTCGAAGAAAAAGACACGCGGCGCTCGGACCTCTCGACGCCCGCGACGGTGCGCGCCAACCCGTTCGACACCGACATCGAGGCCATGATCACGCGCGAGTACTCGAGCAACAGAAAGTCTGCAGAGTGCACCAAGGGCGGCACCGACTGCCACGTGTGGCCCGGCCAGGAACACTGGCGGCAGAAGGCCAAGGCCGCCAAGAAGAAGCGCCGCAACTTCAATTGCCTGGCCGGGCTCAGCAAGCGCAACAGAATAATCGTCAAAATCTTGCTCTTGCTTCTGACTGTGGGGATTGCGATAGCCGTTGGGTTTGGAATCAGCAAGCCGCTTGGAGCGGGCATTTGGCGCAGCGAGACGCAGAATAGCTGAGCGTCGCGGCGTGGCTGGACGAGGGCTTGGACCTTCCCGACTGCGTATGTGATGTCGCCTGCGATAAGGCAAGGCACACATGACACACCCGCCGGTTCCCTTGTCATGAGGTGCAATTGTTTTCGTGCGGCAGGGATTCGAGCGCGCTAGTATCATCGAGCAAGACATCCTTGCCGTTCCTGTCTCCGGCAACACTTGCGCTCTTCCTTTCGCATCGAAAGTACGGCTTTGTTCCCCGGACCTTCGAGAGCTAGAGGATACCATCCGATCACACGCCACCTTCGCATCTTTCGTTTCTCGCTCTCAATTTTCTCTCCTCGCCGTGGCGTTTTACTCCTTTCATTAGCTCGGTTCCTTATCACTCAGCATTTGCATGGCGTTCAGGGGTTTCTCATCATCTTCATCATGACACACAACACAGAGACGTTGGGTCTGGCCGGTCTGTTTTGGGTCTATTGTGTTTCTGTTCATGTCATTGCTGCCAGGAGGGTGGCGGACACTAAAGGTTCATCACTATACTGTAACAATCACATGCCGTGGAGTGTGAAGAGGATACGGCAATTATGGGGTATTTTTCGAGATGATACACCCCAGTGGTACGGAGAGACGTGGTGAGGTTCCTTTTCCGCGCGGACTCAGTTGCGGCACGGCACGGCACAACACGGTATGGAAGGGCGTCTTGTTGTTGTGCTGGGGAATGGACGGCTGTGCTAAGCTACCAAGAGAGTCTGGGGCATACACGTGGATGAATTTAACGTGTGTTCTCAGGAGGCTGTGGGAGACCTTGCCACAACCTCCGTGGTGCGAACTCCATTGTTCCTCGCAGGTTCATTGTGAAGCAGTAATATGCGGTTTTGGTGCTGGATGGCTTCTAATCATCGCTGTGGGACGTCATCTCAGACATACAACACAAAACTGTCTTGTCCTTCATGAGACATGGGCTGGATTCCGCGAGATCGCGAGATCGCGAGACATGGCAAGATCTGGAACGACATTGGTGGGACGTGGAATGTGGCTAGCCGAAGAGGGGTGACAACTGTAACTGCAGACGGCCCAGCTCGGTACATTCTCTTGCATTCCCAGACGACGTATGGATATTACCACTGACGGCATGGGACGGAAGACGTGATGCCCCAGAGCTTGGTGCAACCTATCAATACGCCAATGGAGGTCTGTGAGCTTGAACTCCTTCCTGAGAAAAGACGTGTGGTCGAGGTTTAGACAACCTCCTTTCTAAGCTGTGGAGTCCTCAATCCCCCGCATTTCGAACTAAATGCCTTGCATGCAGTATGCCTATCTCTCGTCTGGGCAGCAACATTGCACTAGAGCGGGAAGGGAAAAAGCGTGCTGAAACAACTTATTGTAATCCTATGAGTTCTTACCCTCCGTACTTTTCTTCCTTTTCTTCGTCCCTCATCATTCGCGGCTTTCGAGTGGTACATACCCATTTTCCTGCTAGCCCTCCCCTTCCCCGTCCCTCTTCCTTCTTCAGTGGATGTTGTCGGCCGTGGTGGGGAAGGCTTCTTCCAAGTCGTCGGTGGTACAGCTATTAAAGGAATAACTGGGTTTTCATCTAGGTGGAATACCAGCCCTTATAGCGTCGTGTGTCATTGTTGGGGTGGGCGTTGTGTCGAGCACGGCCAGGTGATGGGCTGGCACAGGAGACGGTGGTACAAGGGTCCCAATGTGGGTCAAGTTTAGCAAGCCCACCCAATGTCGAGTTTTTAATATTGGCGTTGCCTGTCATTGTGGTGGCGGAGGGTTGAGCGAATGAAGGTAAGTGGTGGTGTGCTGGGCACCATTTGCTACAACGAAGGTGTGTGTTATTGTGGCAAAGAGGAGATTTACTAAACTGCGAAAAGGTCCACAAAGTTGAAGATCTAAATTAGCGAACTGAATAGACCGCTGCCTGGTTGGTCTCTCTTGCCTTGGACCTTCCAGAGCATGCGAGCATCTTCAGAATTCCATTTGATTATATCAAGAAGACGAGTAACAATAGAAGCCGCCATACTGAGAGATTCCAGTATTTCGAGAGCTCACCCCCCTTTCACAGACTGAGAAAATTTTCTGTTGTCTCATGGGCGTTTGTCTGCATTTTTGACAAACCCCCTTCTGAAGTAGACATTGACTGCTTTGTCCAGCAGAGACACTTTGACGCAGATTTGCCTGCTCAAGTTTAATTGATAATCGACCAAGATAATCCGGCTTCTTTCGCCATCGATACATATACTGTCACCATCAGTACACATACTGTCGCCATCAGTACATATACCGTAATTCACGTTACCGCCAAGAGTCGGCAACTGAGGGTCCACGAGGGCGCCTGGCCAGCGAGCTTTTGTTGATTACGTTATTTCTGGGGAAAGCGTTTTCATTCAGTCAACCCTGGTCTTTTCCAATATGATATGTTCACTACCTCTGTCATATCAAGACCTCATTAGACTTAGAAACGTCGACTATCAGCAGATGATCGACTCTTACAGGATGTCGCCGAAGGAGCTCGAAAACTGAGAAATAATTACAGCCATGACAAAAAAAAAAAAGGGCTAGTTCAGAAACCAAAGTGCATCAACAACGGCAACGAGGTCACCAAGCCCGGAACACGGGCAACCAGTTTGAAGTGTTTAACTATTTATCAGCTTTCCGATTGCTCAGATTTGGCTTTCCCCACCCATAAGCCTGATTCATTGATGTCGACGCGAACCGCCCGAGTTCGCTGGCTGCATTTTCGCTTACCAATGGAACTGGTCAGATGCAAGCCCATGCATGAGGAGAGGCGGATCATACCGTGAGAACCAATCGCTTTGAGGGCGGAAATATGGTCGCTCAGCCAGGCAAAGGCGGGTATTTAAGTCACCATCCGCATGTCGGTCCAGGAGTTAATCTCGAATGTAGAGGAGATTTCTGGCGATCAGCGCCTCAAGAAGCAGAGCAGTAACAAATCGTTCGACCCCTAACCACCCTCAACTTGAATGCAATGGTGAAGATTGCTATTGCCGGTGGCTCCGGAAGTAAGTCGTCCTCTCAAACAGCGTTCTCCCAGATTACTAATGTCGTGGTTCTTAGATGTTGCCCAGGAGATTATCGACGTCCTCGTTGCCACAAAGAAGCATCAGATCCTGCTTCTCTCTCGGAAGGTACAGTTGCTCAGTTCGGTCCCTGTCACCGCTCAAAACTGCGTTCAGCGCATGTTGACTCCTGCCACGTAGGAGGCCCCTGTCAAGGACCCAACACCCGGTGTGACCTGGGTTAAGGCAATCTACGACGACGTGGAGCAGCTTGCCCAGATCTTGCAAGGTGTCGACACCCTGCTCTCATTCATCGTTGCGCACTCGGACCCCTGGAATGCCGCGCAGAAGAACCTGATTGATGCCGCGGTCCGAGCTGGCGTGAGGCGGTTTGCACCGAGTGAATGGGCGACGTGGGTGATCCTGTCCGGAGACTGATAGCTGCACCAGTCATCTAACGCAAATCGACAAACAGTTCTAGCTTCGAGTACATGCCCTGGTATGCTGGCAAGGCCGAGATTCGGGAGTATCTCAAGGAACTGAATAAGGACAAGAAGGTTGGTGGCAATGAGCGAAGTTCCAGAGCCGTACCCGTTGACATCGACGTTGTTTATTCAGGTCCTGGAATACACACTCTTCCAGCCTGGCATGTTCACGAACTACTTCACTCGCCCTTACAAGTCCTCAAATCATATCCACCCAATGGAGACGTCGTTCGATTTCGAAGGACGACGGTTCATCATAATGGATGGGATGGACGATTCCCCCATGGCACTCACCACAGTGCAAGATCTGGCGAATGTCGTAGCCCGGGCTATCGAGTACGAGGGGGAATGGCCCATCGTGGGCGGCATCAAGGGGGACGAACTCATGGTTGGGCAACTCATCAAGCTTGGGGAGAAGATTCGTGGTATGTGTCACTCCCCTATCTAATCATCGCATCACACACATCGCCCAAGAGGCAGGAACAAGGCTGAGTTCTAGCAGGAGGCAGGTTCAATATTGAGAGGCTAAAGGAAGAAGACCTCAGGGCCGGTGTGGTCAAGTCGTCGTGGTTTCCCAAGGCGGACCACCCGTCCAACACCCCCGAGCAGGCCAAGTCGCTTGCAGCAGGCTTTGTTGCCGGTATTCTGTTGGGCATCTCAGCTGGGGTCCTGGGCGTGTCAGATGAGTGGAACATACTGCTACCAGATTACAAGTTCACAAAGGCAGAAGAGTTCTTGGCGGACCAGTGGCGGAACAAACCTTAGAGTAGCAGACTCTATTTTGCAAGGAGGACTAGTATTATCTCAAGTTGACCGGGGCATTGAGGACATTCTATTCTTTTCCAATACCTTTCAGTTCAAGTTATCTTCCTGAACTTTGAAAGCACTAGTAATGTGCAGCAGGATCAATAGGACGCGCTTTCATGCATGTATTCGCTTGAGTCAATTTCTAGAGTCGGAATCATGACCTTGGAATGTCCCAACTTCAGTTCCGGTAATTACTGAGACGGAATATTTCCGAGCGCTAGAATCAAACAGATATCCTGGTCCAAGCTGAAGACACCAAATATCGCTTCGGAATAGCCTAGCCCGCATGCCATGCCCCTTGGCTATCTGACGCCACGGGATTTCCGATGCCAAGCAACCAGGCACGCAAATCTGGATAAAGCTAAAGACAGCTCGACCCGGATTTCTCAAATTGGCCTGCTCCCATTCCATCCAGTCAAGGGTGCTTGACCCTACCTTTCCCCTCCCTTTCGCTTGACCACAACACAGTCATCCCTGTCATCTCTCGTTAAATGACCTGGGACCTGACTCTTTAACCCCCCTCTGATCTCGCAGTTGGGAAAGGAACCTGACCAACACAACTTGAAGAACCAACCAGCTGCCCACAAGGAAAACAAAGACATCCACGTTCCGTATTGCCGAGACAAAGACCCCCGTCCTGTCAGCTCCTCACGCCATCACCACCATACCCGCCCCCTTCAAAACGCGTCAGCAAAACCCAAGCTCCGGCATCGGTTCTCGCCAGGATTTCCACGTCAGCGCCAAACAACACCATCGGAGAAGTTTACGACAGCCGAAAGGAAAAGAGCACAGGCAGAATGGAAGGCACAGACGCCCACGACATACCGATGCCCAATATTCCCATCCACGTCTACGTTATCGCAGGCCTCTTGGTGGCCTCGCTGCTGGGGACACAGCTGCTCGGCATCTGCCTGACTGGCTTCAGGAAGCCGGTGCCAGTGACGGGTGGGAAGTGGCTGAGATGATGAGGCTCGCCGTGTGCCAATGGGATACTGTCAGGTCCTAGTGTTCGGGGATGGGTTCTTCGGTATTCAAGCGGTTGGAGTAGAGACGTGGATTCTAGTTCTGGAGAGTTCTGTTCAGTACCGCCATAGTCCTTCTGACTAGTCCTTGTGACTGTGGCCCCAGACATTTCTTCTTCTTGCATTGATGCAGGGGATGATTGTTCATGAGATGATGTCTCACACACTCTCCGTCACCAAGATCTGCATCATAATCATGGTGTGGATGGTACTACTCCTACTACCAACCAGAATTCTCGTTAATAACTCTAGCACGCTCGCAGACCCAACCTCAGATATACCCTCCCACCCAATCCCTACTGCCCCTATATCCCGGAGGCGACCCCTGCGATGGCGTCCACCGTTTAACATACCGGGTCCCAGGCGGGCCCCGCTCGCTCCCACTCCCATCACCATACCCATCCACCACAATGGGGATCACCTGGCTCACCTCCCGCCAGTCTCCCTGTCCCTGAGCATACCCCCCTTTCCCAGCCTCCCCATACCGCTTGAACTCCCATTCCCCTCTCTTGCTGTCACCACGTATAATATCGCCCCGCTGACTCCACAAATCACCACCTTCCTCCGTAGTACTATTAGCCCTCTCTTTCCCCTTCGCCTCCCTTCGCTGGTTCTTTGCCTTGGCTTTCCGAACCCAAACCCACCAGACAGCAGCGAACACTACCACCATCAACACTAGTCCCCCAACTGCAGACGACACACCGACCTTGACGAAGTTCATGTGGTTCCCGTCGTCAGCCGGTATGCCTGGGCCGAGACCGGGTATGCTTGCGGTCCCCTGGATGTCTGGGTTCTGGCTGCTGGTAATGCTGGCGCTTGTACCACTGCTACTAGTGGTAGCTGCAGTGGTTTGTTTGGGGTGTGGGCTGTGGTTGTGATGCTCGATATTGTCGTGATTATCGTGGGCGTGGTGGTCGTAGCAGGACTGTTTGGCACTGCCGTCGTCGTTGTTGCGTGTGTGGGTATCGGGAAGGAGATGTAGATGGTGGTGAATGATGGCGTTCCAAAGACTGTGTTTGCAGGTGGGTCATCGGTGGTCAACGAAGGAGGTGGCGTCAGGTAAGGCGCTGATGTGTCCCTTGGTAACGGTGGTGGGGGTGGACTAGAGGATGCAGAGGTTAGCAGTCATACGGCCAATTCAGGAAGAAAAAGTTGCCGTACGGATCATCTTGGGGGTTGCGCTTCCAACCGCCGGAAGCTTGTGTGGAGGCCATGGTTCTGGAAAGAGCAAGACAAGGAAGAATTACTCTAGAGCAATGTCTGTAGCGGAGTATGATTCTCGTCGTCGTGGAGTCGTAACCCTCCGTTTGTTTTACCGGACGGCCTCTGGTTGGGTGTAAGGGACTGACTGTTTCGCGTAATGTGACAGTTGTTAAAAATATGTTCTAAAACTCTCTTAGCTGGCACCAAGCTTGAACTGTGTTGCTGTTTCGGAGAGGCCCCAGTCAGAGATGGGCAAGGTTTCTCCTAGGGAAAACATATGTCAGCATGACGGCCTCGAAAGCAAAACGGCCAGTGTGAATGTAAGACAGAACCATGAGCTGTTTGGGAGTTGTAGCTGGACTGTTGGTGTTACTGAGATATTGTCTCCCAAGCTTGCCGTCCTGGAAATCGCGCGAGGGATGCTCTGCTGGCTGGTCTTTAAGATGGCTGCTTGGGTTTTCTGGGACAGTGTCTGAGTGATCAGGCGTCTAGAAAATCGGGAAAGTCCAAAGGAATGGATAATTAGTCAAGAGGCCTTTTATTCCTCCTCATGGCTTTATACCGCCGCCCAGAGAGGCCACAAGGTGCTAGTATGACACCCATCATGATATCACGCGGCTTCCTCATCTTCAGATCGAGAGATTCCCTCTTTGGGCCAGCTAACATCTAAGCTTCCCAAGCCACATCCTCCCTTGACTCTTCCAAGAATGATGGGCTGTTCAAGCACTGCGATCCCCGCGGTCATGAAGTCCGCCCCCAAGCCCACAACCAGGGCTCTTCGTTTCCGCCTCCTCAGAAGATGCATTACCGTTCGTGTCAGACTCGCTCTACCTCTTCGCGTTCCCCACCACCACCAACACATCACACTCCACCTAACCTCACATTACCACCGACTGACCAACTGAAGCAACAACTGAAAAGCAATATTCTTTTTAGCCAACCAAGACGCAACGCCTGTGTACAAGTAACAGTATCCGCTGACGCGCCATCGGCTACCCTATGCCAGCGCATGCAAGCTCAACTAAACTCAGCCTGTATCCATACTCACGCACACTCTTCCTGATCCTCCGCCTTCCTCAAAGAGCCAAGAAAAACATGGCCACTAGATACTACGAATACCACGTTATCTTCTGGTCCACACGCGTGGGGTGTATGCCGTTCACCCCATGTCTTTCACTCCATCTCACTCCCATTCTTCAAGGGAAGATGCTCATGAACCCTCTTCCTCAGTAACCCTCACCTCCGGCCTCTTGTTCCCACTTCCACTCGCGATGCCGCTCCCCTCCCCGTTTCCGCCCTCTTGTCTCTCCTCCTCCTCGTCATCAACATCAACAAGCAGCTTCCCCCTCAAGCCTTTCTCGCCGCCTCCTTAAGGACCTCAAAATCCCCACTCATCTCACACATCCCCCTGAACACACCGCCCTGCCTCTTCCTTATCAACTCCCACGGATGCCCATACTCGACAATCTGCCCCTTATCCAGCACCAGCACCTTATCATAATCCACAATCGTCTGCAGCCGGTGCGCAATGGTGATGATCGTGCTCGTCAGTTCGCGAATGGTCTCCTGGATAGCGCTGTCCGTGGCATAGTCGATTGAGGCCGTAGCCTCGTCCATGACCAGGACGGTCGGATTCTTGAGCAAGGCGCGGGCGAGACACAAAAGCTGGCGCTGGCCTTGGGAAAGGTTGTTGCCAGATTCGGTGACGGGGGAGGAGAGGTCAAGGAAGATGTTTTTGTTCGTGACGGAGGCGGGGCTGGAGGGTTGGTCTTCGGTGGTGGTGGCGGTGATGGTGGCGGACGCGACTGTTGCTTCTGGGAGAAGAGGAGAGTTGGTGACGACGGTGAGTTCGTCCGGTTGGATGAGGTGCACGCGTCGGAGGGCGTTGAAGATCTGCTCGTCGGTGTAGAGGTCGAAGGGGTCGAGGTTGCTGCGGATAGTGCCCATGAAGAGGGTAGGTTCCTGGGGAACGATGGTGATGGCTTCGCGGAGATCGCGGAGGCCGATCAGGCCGATATCGACATCATCGATAAGGATCTTGCCTTCGTCCGCCTCCAGAGCCCTGAAGATGGCGAGGGTAAGCGAGCTCTTGCCAGCTCCAGTCCGTCCGACAATACCGATCTTCTCGTGGGCCTCAATCTTGAACGTGAGGTTGCGCAGGACAGGCTCCAGCTCCTTGCGGTACCGCGTGGTGTAGTTGATGAACTCTACCGTCCCCTTGGACGGCCAGTTCTCGGGCGAGCGATTCTTCTCCACGATTGCCGCCGCTTCTTGCTCGACGTCCAGATACTCCTTGATGCGTTCGACAGAATTCATGTTCTGCTCATTCATCGAATACAGTCGTACCAACCACAGAATATTCTCCGCAAACCCAATCGCATAACTCAGGGAAATACCCGCCGAGCCCGGATCGATCTTGCCGAGGCTGATGATGACAAACACGCCCGCAAAGAAGGCAACCAGTCGCCAAGGCAGTCCGTACGGAACGCAAGCCACCTATTAGCAGCCCACAAGTAGATGAACGGCCTCAGCTGGGTGTTGATGCGGGCCAGGTTGTCGCGGATGAAGCGGCGCTCGTCGCCGTACGCGCGGATGGTGGTGACGCCGCTGAGGGTCTCGCCAAACTGCTGGAAGAGTGGGCTGCGCTCGACAGACTCGAGTCGCTTCAGGTCCCGCATCGAGTGAAGGTAGAACTGCCCGAGCAAGACGTAGGCGAGGGTGATGAAGACGCCGGGAACGAGGAAGCCGGGGGTGATGTAGGCTATCAAAACTACGGTGACGACGATGCCCAGGGCGCAGGACATGACGCCGATGGCGATGGGCGCCACCTCCTGGTCGACTGCTTCCAGGTCCTTGCTGAAGCGGTTCATCATCTGGCCGAGAGGGGTGACGTCGAAAAACTTGAACTTGGCGCCCGTTACGGCGCTCATCAGGCGGTCATGAAGCTTCCACGAGGCAGTCAGGGAGCCGAAGAATATCCAAAGATCTCTAACCAGCGCAGCCACCGCGCCAGCGATGCCAATAAACGCCAGCACTGTCAGGTAGTAAGTGACATTAACCTCATGCGCCTCAGCCGTCGAGACAGTCGTTGCGTTGTTGTTAGCCTTGACATAGTTAGCGATCGAGGCAAAGTATGTCGGCGACAGAGACTGAACCGAGTAGGTCTGCGAGTTCATGTTGAACTGGATCTTGGCCGTCTCCTCGGTTGCGTACTGGTTGGACCACTCTTTGATCCAGATGCTGGAGGCGACGCCTGAGAGCTGCTGCGCGCCAAAGACGAGGCCCGCGATGAGCCAAAACCACCAGGATCCCATAGACTGCAAGTAGAGCTTCATGACCGGCCACTTGACGGCGCCTATCGCCTTGGACTCCTCCATGGCGTCCTGCTTCTTGGTCTCCTTCTTCTTGACAGCCTGTTCCCTAGTCTTTTGCTGATCGCCATCGGCTTCGTTGACAAGTAGCACCGCTCTCCTCGCCAACACTGGAAGGAACGCGAGACGGCACGCGAGATATGTGAGCCGAGCCAGGCGCGGACTTCTGAACGGCAGCATCCTCGGGTAGTTTTCCAGCCGCGACAAGCTCAAGCGGCGTTCCCTGGCCAGTGACGCGGCCGTTGGCCATAGTGATGACGTAGTCAGCCGGAGGCACGCAGAGCGGGATGTTGTGCGAGACGAGGATGCAAGTGCGGTGGCGCATCAGGGGACCCATGATGCAGTTGTTGAAGATCCACTGGGCGGTGTGCGAGTCGACAGCACTGAGACAGTCGTCCATGAGCAGGTGCTTCGAGTTCGAGTAGACGGCTCTAGCCAGGGAGATGCGCTGCTTCTGACCGCCAGAGAGCGTGATACCCTTCTCGCCAACCAGAGTCTCATCGCCGTTGTCGAGTATCTCCAGATCGCGTTCCAGGGCGCAGGCCACGATGACATCGCGGTACCTTTGCTCCTCATACGGTGCCGAGAACAAGATGTTGTCCTTGATGCTGGCATTCACAAGCCAAGCCTGCTGAGCGACGTAGGCGCAGGTCTCCGCGAGCCCAGTCTCCGGATCGGGGCGGACATCCTCACGGCTGCGACCACCTGGGAGGTAAACGCGCCCCTTCATGATGGTCATCTCGCCAAGCAGCGCCATGAGCATAGAAGTCTTGCCAGACCCAGTCGGGCCAGTAATTACGTTCAGCTTGCCGATCTTGAAGTCGACATCGAGATCGAGCAGGCGGAAAGCCATGGAGCCATCCTCAGCGACTGTCCTTTTACTCCCCCACACAAAGGTAGCATTCCTGAAGCCAATGACCCTGTTGCCAGTCTCATCAACATTGTCAATCCCCAGCTGGGCAAACTTCTCGGTCTCCTCCTCGGAGAGGAACTCCTCGATACGATCGATTGACACCTTCGACTCCTGGACATGGGCAATCATGTCACCAAGCTGATCGAGCGGGTAGCGGAGCAGCATGAAGAGCGAGATGGCGGTGAAGGCGACGGAGGGTACAGCGGCTTCTTCTCGACGACCGTGTAGATGAGGAAGGAGAAGAATGTGATGAGAATGGGCACGGTGTTCCAGACGGCCACGGCGGCAGCCCAGATAGTGAAGCGCCAGCGCAAGGCCTTGAGTTCGGCGCGGCGCTTCTCGTCGACGATGTTGGCGAAGCGGTGCTCCCAGGCGAAGTACTTGATGATGCGGATGTTCTGCAAAATCTCGTTGGTCGTGTGGATGCGCTTGTCCGTGGCAGCCATGATGCGCTTCTGGCTCGAGTTAAAGCCCCTGCCAAAGGCGATGTTTATGGGCAGCAGCAGAGCCATGATGATGAAGCCGGGGATGGCGCTCAGGCCCATGACCTGGTAGAGCAGGACGATGGAAACGAGCAGCTGGTCGGGGCGGAGGCGACGAGGAAGTGCAGGTAAGCCGTGACTTCGGAGACCTTGAAGCTATCGACCGACATCAGATTGATGATGGTACCCAGGTTGACCTGCTCGTCCGAGTCGCCGACCTTATCCTTGTTGTTCACAGCATCGGTAGCCCCATCGGCAGCGGTCTGAGTGCCCTTGCTATCCTTCCCAAGACCCAGAGCCCGCTTGGCCCTGGCGACGATGCCGCCCTTCGTGCCCTCTTCCTTAGCGTCCTTCTTCTTGTCGGCGCCGAGGTTGGTGTCCTTGCCGGCGGCTGCCTTCCTGCGCAGTGCCTTGGCATAGATCTCGCCCACCAGGATGGCACGGATATTGATGCAGATCTTGCGGCCGATCCACAGAGCCTGGCCGTCGCAGACCGAGCGAAGGATATCACTCGCTGGGAGGAGGATCACGTACAGCCACAGCACGTTTCTTGGGGCCATGGCGGGGTCCTCGACGTACTGCAGGATGGCTCTCAGCAGAAGTGTGGGAGCAAAGGTGAGAACGCCAGACAAAACAGCCCACAGAGCCTGCGTAACCAACAAGCCCTTGAAGTACTTCAGGAGGTGGAAGGACAGCGACGTCGTCTTCTTGAACTGGCGGTAGCTGGCCACACAGCAGCAGCCTTGTCCCTGGGAAGCAAGTTCCACACCCTCTTGATATCCAGAGGCTCCTTCCAGCCAGCCCAGACAATCGAGTCAACCCACGAGAAAGTGTAGTGCGAGAGCAACGACGCCAGGTTCTCCCGGGCGGGCTCGATTCCGTCCTCCCACTCCAACAGGATGGTCTTATTACCCTTGCGCGTGCTGATGGCCATGACAAACAGAAGGGTCGTCAGCGCGAACTCGACGATGGCCAGAGTCTGAGTCACCCGGCCGTCCGAGTGGACGAGCTCGGAGCGGAAAATGACTACGGCGAACAGCCATTGAAAGCTGTATATGGCAGCCGTGTGGTTTCCAGATGCGCGGGACACGCCATTGCGTTTCCCCAGGAAGAGACGCAGCGAGGCAAGCACCAGGACGTAGGTCCAGACGACCAAGCCTGCGATGGCCGCAATGCCTCCGCGCGCCTTTCCAGACGGATCCTCGACCAGCCCGAGAGCATTGACCGCAACCAGGCCCGCGACAGCGAGCCACTCGACAACAACAGACAGCGTCTGGCCCGGTGGAATATCGGCCTGCACAATCGATCCTTTGGTGGTGGTCTTGGCCAGCGCGAGGCGGCCGCCGGTGATGGACAAGCCCTCCTCCCGTCCTCGCTCTCGCTGACGGGCTCCTCTTCGTGGGGTAGCTCAGTGTGTGTCGGCGGGGACAGGGTCGTCGGGCCATCGCCGACGCGTTCGTATCCCCGGCTAGATTTTAACCTCACGGCGCGGACGATGTTCTGGACGGCGAGTTGCAGAAAGGAGAGGGCAACGATGGCCAATGGAAGCAGGACTTTGAGGTAGCTGTTTCAGAAATTTGCTTGTTAGCGACGGGAGGTTTGACAGAGAGCGCCACGCCGTTGGATCAGCCGGCTCGGCGCCCGAGTCGGAGCGGGCGGCTGGGCGGTTGTTTGTTTGCTTGCTTGCTTTGCTTACTCTTGCTGGAAACAATGGGTGAAGTCATCGACCCTCCAAATCGGCCATGGACACGCCGCGAAGCCCATCTCGCCCGCGTCGTCGTGGCGGCGCATGGCGTACAGGACTCGTGTGTCGGCTCTGTTTGTTTCAATGGGCGGGCGGGGAGGAGGAAAGTTTTGGCAAGTCAAAGATGCGACGCCCTCAGCCGTTGGCTAGGAAAACAAACCAGCAGAATCAGCAGAAAATGGTTCCTGGCTCGGTACCCGCGGACGGGTTCTCGGCGACGGAACGGGTTTAACTAGCACTGAAGCCGTGCTGCAGCCACTTGCTTAGCGTCCTGCATTCCCTTCGCCGAGGTGTGGACACTGGGTTGGCCAGTTCTTGGGATTTCTGCACTCTTGGGCGGTTGTGTGGGTCTCAGAGCTTCTCTTGGTCTGAGGTGGGTAGCAGTTGCACTTATCCCGGCTCTGAAGCGGACAGTGTGTGGTGAGTATGGTAGGTGTAAGCAAGGTGGGGCTGCCAGATATCTCCCTGGAACTTCTCGAGGCGGGTTGTCTTTGGCCCTAGCTTGGTTGTGCTTTTTGCCCCTTGCCTTTAACAAGAGATAGGATGGGAAACACAAAGCTTTTGTTCGTGAATTGCGGCCAAGGTGTCACAAATGCGGGCGACAGTGCTCTTTAGGAGAGGTGGCCAGCTGTGAGACACTACTATGTACGGAATACAGATGTGCCTCCTACTACTCAATCCTGCACCTGGCTTTCACTGGTCCCGCCTTTAGCGCTTGCTGACCTCCTGCTCGTGTTGGAGAGGCGGGCCTGGGAGCACGAGATGTGGGCGGTCAATGATGTCAGACGTTTTGGAGGGAGCATGAGTCAAGTTGCCGTCTCATTGAAGGACACCTCTTTTGGGACTGCCATTCTGATAAGTCCCGAACCACCCCAAAGCATGTGCTATCCTCATTAGTCTCGCCGGCCCTAGCATCCGGTATCCATCCGCGAACTTGCACCCAAACCAAAGCAGGCTGCCCGCTGCAATGCAGAGTGGCGCAGGTGGGGTTTGTAGTCCCGGCTGTGGTACTCAGTACATCAGCCATTCATCCACTCAGGGACCTTCCTCTTTCATCAAAACGCCCTGCAAGACTATGTACATACCCTACCTGCATGAGTCACCCCGAGATTTTCAACGGTGGACGCAAAGACTGATGAGGTTGCACGGCATGCGGAATGTCGCGATCTGGACAGAACGGTGTGCTGCCTTGGGTGATGCTGTCTGGATTGAAAGGCTACGGGGTAGCCACCTCAGCCCATGAAGAAAATCATGACAGGACAAGTGTTTTGACTTGATCTCTCAACTCAATTCGAGCCACAGTGGATCTGTGTTACCTTACCCGCTACTAACCTCTCGACGGGGTGGCTGCTTCAGCATACGCGCCCTTGCGGCCAGACGATTCCTCTCCTTAGTTACCTCGCGTTCACATCGGCAAACCGCTCATGGACGATCCCGGTGAGAACAATGCCAAATGCAATGGAGAGCAACCCGAGCGCCAAGCCCCTGTTTTTACGAGTAAACATCAAGCAAAGACCAAGACCTGCCAAGTTGACTGCCCGCCTCGATGCAAAACTCCCCCGCCCGCTTTTCGGAAAGCCTCCCTTTATGACTTTTGCGTCGTTTCTACTATACAGGACGGCCGACAGCTCTCGACTCCCAGACAATTACAGATAACTACATCGACATGAAAATGATACCGAGAATACGGTAGCCCGACCATCGCAGTGGAGTGATCCGGCGGTGCAGCAAGCTGCGCCAGGAGAGAGATCTGAGCTCATTGTACGCTTAGCCCATGATCATGCCCTTCATGCCAGCAAGATCGCCCTCCTTGGCGGCAATCTCGAAGTAACCATAGATGATACTACGACAGGTTAGTTAGAATTCCGGGCCTTTTGATGCGTCGATTCGACTTACGTGACGGCAAGAAGAGTACCGGTACCTGAGCCGAGGGCACCCATGAGATCGCTGGCGACCGACAGAGCACCAAATGCAGGCGCCACCGAAGCGGCCGCAGTCGGGATGATGCGCTTGAGCTCCTTGTACATGCTCTGCTCGCGGTGGCCGGCCATGACGAGGCCCTGGTCCTTGAGCTGCTTGGCGACGTCGCGCGGGCTCGAGCCCGAGACCTCGACCAGGTCTTGGAGAAGACGGCGCAGGCGGTGAGCATGTAGGCATGTAGATGGCGGTGTGGATGGGTCAAGGAGCGCATCCTTGAAGTTGAGGGAGCGACATGTAGTAGACCAGACCAGAAACGGCAGAGAGCTGCGAGGAGCCGTCCTTGGCCTCCCACACACCGAAGAGACGGACAAGGAGGTTCTCCGAGAAGCGCGAGTACAGCACTGGCTGAGAGAAGATGTTGGACGACAGAGCCGACTGGAGCATGATGGGCATGTTGGAGGTGTAGAACAGGCGCACCGGGTACGAGCGCGAGCACCACGCTGGCGCGACGACTTGACCGGGATCTCGACGCGGAAGCCCTGGAGGTAGATGACGGCGGCGAAGACGACAAGGGTCGCCAGCAGTTCATGATGTTGGGCAGGTCTGGCGGTAGAAGGCCTCCTGGAGGGCGCGCTGCTTGTTGGGCCAGGTCATGAGGAGGTGGAAGAGGGCAATGACCGCACCCTACTCGGGACCACGGCCAGTGTTGATCGAGGTCGGCGAGAAAGCCTTCCACATGATCGACTCGCAGATGTTGGTGGCAATGAACAGCGAGATACCGCTGCCAAGACCATAGCCCTTCTGGAGGAGCTCATCAAGGAGGATGACGATCATGCCGGCGACAACGAGCTGGAGGATCAGAGGAACACAATGCCGGCGCCGAGCTCGCTGGGGGGCCGTAGAGACCAGTGAAGACGTAGACAGTGGCGGTGCCGACCGAGAGGATGAGGGCGAAAAGCTTCTGGGCCGTCTGGTAGAGCTCGCGATCCGACTTGAGGTCGAGTTGACGTCGATCATGTGGGTACCAGCGAGGAGCTGGAAGACCATGCCCGACGAGATGATGGGTGTGATACCGAGCTCCATCAAGGTGCCGCGGTTACTCGCCATCATCATACGCAGCCAGTAAGGGGGTCGGACGTGTCTGACGAGACGATGCCGTAGAGCGGCATTTGGCTCATGACCAAGAAGATAAGCAGGGTCAAGCCCGTCCACATCAACTTCTGGTTGAAGGGAATCTTCGTCTCGGGCTGCTGAACCTCGGGAGGAACGGCACGAAGGGCTTGACGAGGTCGAGGAACCGGACTGCATCGCGGGCGGCATAATCAGCGCGTTGTCGCAAACATCAATTGGTACGGGACCGGGAGCACAACTCTCGAAGCTGTCGCGAGCTCCGAGACGCGCTCGACGGAGCGTAACTTACGGGAACTCATCTTGGGCGATTGTGCTGGGGAAAATAAAACCAAATATTAAATCATCCAGAAGAAGGAGAAAGAGAGGCGGAGTGAGCGACAACGACTCTGCAACGGGGGAGAGAGTTGTTGTCGGCGCAATGGGTTCGGAAAGGGGGGGGGAGGAGGAGACAGCTGACAGAAGCGGCTCCTTAAGATCTGGCTTCAAAGATTCTGTGATGTGTCCAATTTCAAAATGGGTCCACACGTGACGGCTGCTGCCAGCCCACCAATTGAGCTGCGAGGAGCGATGCTCCGTGCGACAGCTGCGGCTGGATGCCAACAAAATGGGGCGGATGCCAAGGCCCCCCAACTTTCGTTGGCTGTGGGTTGCTCCTGGAACCAGCAAATCGCAACCTTCTCCAAATGCCCAAAGAGTCGAGGAGACGACTTGCGATGCGGATGCGACGGTGGTCCAGGTGACGCTGATGAGCCTTCTCTCTCGTTGCTCCCGCGCCTTTGGCTCTGCGCCTCGATTGGGGAAAAGTAGCGTGCCAAAAATGAAGCCCTTGATTATTATCTATGGGTCGACTGGCACCGGCAAGTCGGATGTAAGTGCACTCGTCCATTCACTTCACCCGTCGACTTCTCTTGGCATTGGGCACAACTGACGCCTTGCAGCTTGCCGTGGAGCTGGCGACGAGATATAATGGCGAAATCATAAACGCAGATGCAATGCAGATGTACAAGGGCCTACCCATCATAACAAACAAGCTCACCGTCGAAGAGCAGCGCGGAGTCCCCCACCACCTTCTCGGCAGCATCGACCTTGCCGAGACCCATGGGTTGTGACACAGTTCAAAAAGGAGGCAACCAAGATAATATCCGAGATTCGCGAGCGGGGAAAGCTTCCGATTGTAGTTGGCGGCACATCCTACTACCTTGACGGGTTACTCTTTGATGGTCGTCTGGTAGAGGACCAACCGGCGCTCGAGGCGGCGCATCGAATCGCGAGGAGCTCGCCGCCAAATACCCGATTCTCACAGACACCGCAGAAGCCATGTTGAAGAAGCTGCGCGAAGTGGACCCAATTATGGCGGACAAATGGCATCCGAATGACGCGCGCAAGATCCGCACGTCGCTCGAGATCTACTTCGCCACGGGCCGGCGCGCATCCGACATCTACGCCGAGCAGCGCAGCAAGAAGGAGTCGAAGTGGGCAACCCGAGATGGTGCCCAATCCCACATCCTCGGCGAGATCCTACTCTTTTGGCTCTACGCCCGGCGAGAACCACTCAACGAGCGTCTCGACAAGCGCGTAGACAAGATGGTGCACAACGGTCTCCTCACCGAGACCGCCGAGGTCTATGACTACCCCAGCGGAGGCTTGCCGCAGGCGGGACCGTCGACCGCTCCAAGGGCATCTGGCAGTCCATCGGCTTCCGCCAATTCGAGCCGTATCTCAGCGCGCTCAAGGCGACCTCTGAGAGACCTGATCTGGAGAAGCTCAAGCGGGCCGGAATTGAGGAGACCAAGGCGGCGACGCGCCAGTACGCAAAGTACCAGGTGCGCTGGATGACGATGAAGACCATTCGTCCCTGCAAGAGGAGAGGCTGCTGGATCGGCTCTACCTCCTCGACAGCTCTGACATCGGGCGCTGGCAGCAGGAGGTGTTGGAGAAAGGAGTCAAGCTGGCCGGCCAATTCCTCGCAGATGAGGAACTGCCCCCGCCAGCCGAGGTGTCTGAGACAGCCCGGGAGGTATTGAGCGGGTCGGTTGAAAGGAGCAATCATGAGGATACGCCCTGCCGCAAAGACGTGCGAGATCTGCCAGAAGACGCTCTGACAGAGGAACTGTGGCAGGCGCACATCACAAGCAGGAAGCATCACAAGGCCGTTAGGGGAGCCAAGAAGCGGATGATGATACCCGCTCACGCTGTGCCGACAAGGCGCTGGTGACGGTTGAGCAGCCTGGTTCATCATCAAAAGATGCACCGTCAATAGATCCTCTATAAACCTCAGCGGCAGTTTACACAAACCATGAAGCCCGCGTTTTTCTCGAAAACCGGATAAACCCATTTCCGCCGACGACAGAGGCTCACACGCTCGCCAAAGAAACATGGTATCAACACCAAGCATCAGGCAGATATGTACATACAGCAATATTCACCCTCACCACCATACGTACACCTCCGCCACCCAACGCCCTTTATGCCTCGGCAATTTGGCTCTTCACCCACTCTCCAGCCCACCCCTAGCAATAATCTCCTGCACATTCGGCGGCAGCTCACCCACCTTCTGGCTCCACGTCTGGCCGCCCTCGCCCTCCGTAACGGTCCACCTTACTCCTCCGGACATCCCACAGCAGCTTCCAGCCCGTGCGCCCTCGTGAGGGCCTTGTCCCCTTCCTTGCTACCAAACGTCTCCCTCAGTCTCTGCACCAACCTCGGCACCTCGACGCCCATCAGCGCATTGTTGATGCTGTTCCTGCTGAAGATGTTCCCAAAGCTGCCCGCGACAACAAGCGGGATCTTCTTGGCCAGGATGGCGGTCGCCGCTTGCTCGCGGGAGCTGCCACAGCCAAAGTTGAAGCCCGAAACGAGGATGTCGCCGGCGCGCGCGATGCTGCCGAAGGCCTTGTCGTAGTTCTCCATGCAGACCTCGGCCATCTTCTCTGTCGACACATTGTCCTGGTACGTGTACTTGCCCGGGTAGATGCCGTCGGTGTTGATGTTGTCGGCGTCGCAGAAGACGATCTCGCCCTCGATCTTTTCGGGGAAGCCTGGGAGGATCTCGGTGAGGGGTTCTTCCTCGGCCGGGATGCTGGATTCCTTGGCGGCCTCCCCACCAAACAGGTCCTTCTCGGCGTTGGCGATCATGTCGTCGGCCATGGCGATGATCTTGTCGAGCGCCTCCTCGATGCTGACCGCCTTGTCGTGCTCGTGGTCGCCGTTGCCCTCGCCGATGATCACCTTCTCAACGCCCCGGGCTTCTGGTACCAGCCGGGGCCGGCGATCTTGCCCTGCAGCGCGCTGGCCGCGACGACCTCCGGGCTGGCGAGGTACGCCTTGGCATCCGTCGAGCCCATGCGGCCCTTGAAGTTGCGGTTGCTCGCGCTGATGCCCACCTCGCCCGGCTCGAGCAGGCCGGTGCCGAGACCGATGCAGGGCCCGCAGCCCGAGGGAGGGGCTCGGCGCCGGCCTCGAGCAGGACCTGCCAGTCGCCAGCTTCCTCTGCCGCCTGCTGCTCGAGGAATCGAGGCGGCGGCGATGTAGAACTTAACGCCGTCAGCCACCTTAGGAATGACACCGTCCTTGGCGGCGTCCCGGAAGACCTTGGCGGCTGCCGCGATGTCGGAGGCGCGGGATTGGTGCAGGAGACGAGGTAGGCCTTGTTGAGCTTGATGTTCTGGGCCTCGAGTCCTTCAGCGGGGTGGCAACCTTGACTGAGTTAGGACCGGAGACGAAGGGCGATAGGGTGGACAGGTTCAGGTAGAGCGACTTGGCGTATGTCGCACCGGGGTCTGCCGTGAGCGGGTTGTTGATCAGGTCATCTATCTTAGCGTGCGTGAACTTGCCGCGCGCGCCGAGTTCGGGTTCAGCATGGCGGAGGTGGTGGCCTTCGCGCGGAGCCAGGACTGCAGCATGGTGTCGATGGGGAACAGGCCGCTGAGAGCACCCCACTCGGTAGTCATGTTGGCGATAGCGAGGCGGTCGTCGATAGGGATGCTGCGCATGGTCTGCTCGGAGCCGGTGAACTCGATGGCGTGGTTCAGAACCTCGTCATTGTTGAACAGACCGCAGAGGGCGACAATCACGTCCTTGCCAGTCACACCGGGAGGCAGGATGCCGGTGAAGGTGACCTTGGCGATGGGCGGGATCTGCCACCATGTCCGCCCGGTGGCCCAGATACTGGCCGCATCCGTCCGCACCATGGGGGTGCCCAAGCAGCCCACGCCACCGTACATGTTGCTGTGCGAGTCTGAGGCAACAGTGACGTGCCGGGCCACGCGTACCCCTCCTCGACCATGATCTGGTGGCCGATACCCCGTCCAGCAGGGTAGAAGTCAACGCCGTGCTTCTTGGCAAACTCCTCGATCTGGCGGTACTTCTTGAGGTTCGCCTCGCTCTTGTTCTGGACGTCGTGGTCCAGGGTCATGACGACCTGCCGGTTGTCGTGGATCTTGGAGGCGCCAATCGACATGAACTTCATGGCGACGGGCCACGAGTTGTCGTGAGTCATGCAGTGGTGCGGTGCCAGGGTGACATAGTCACCGGCGCGGACCTTCTTCCCTGGCGCAAGGCCGACCGAGTATCGCTGGACGATCTTCTCGGTCAGGGTCTGGGGAGTGAGCGTGGCGCCCTTGGACGAGGAGAGGGACGGCGCGGACGCCGCGTTCTCGAGCTGCGTGTGGAAAGCATCCTGGCGAAGACGCGCCGTTGTGGTGTAAGATGCGGCGCGCACCACTCGGGGGGTGGTCCTCGGGGACCTGGCGGCGAAGAGGGCCTGGCGACACGCTCTGCTGGCGGCTAAGGCCAGACTTCGTCTCTGTCCATTGGTCAGTGGTTTTAAGTCATTGGGTCAGATAAGTTATCACGATGGCATACCACGGGCACAATCATGTTTGTCTTGAGCCAGAAGGTGTCATACCAGGACTGGACGATGCTCACTGCAGTCGCCTAGGGAACATCGGTTGGCGGGATCGGAGTGTCTCGTTGGAAATGCGTCCACTGCGAATGGCGGCAGTAAAATTCTGGTGGGGTCCCGGCTGGCAAGACACCGCTCACCGCTTTGGAAGAGCAGGGGTCCAGCCAGTCCATAAGTGTACCTGAGCTTCCCTTCTGACAACCGCAACGATCACGCAATGCCCACTTGTCCAAGAGCAACCCTGTGCTTTCATTCCGGATGAGGTCTCCAGCTACTAGATCCGCCTCATTCCCTATCAGATAGTGGTTAAAGTATTCCAAAGAGGGAAAAGGGGACAAAACCCCTTAAAATACGTGCGAAGACGGGAGAGGAGAGGGAAAAGGAGAGGGCACAACGGAAAACGGGCGGCACAGAAAAGAGGTGGAAGCAGCGAGAATGGCAAGGCTCCAGTCAAGGGCTGGTTGACCAGCAACGAACTGAAAACCAGGTAGATGTCTGTACTGGAAGTGACTTTCTGTCCTCGAGAGGCCGCTTGTGGTGGTGCAAGGTTGCACTTCGCATTCCCAGTGCTTCCACTTGGCCCCAGCTCTGGGTCCGGAGCGTGGCGATCTGCTGGTCTGATGTGGCAACCCACCCCTGAGGAAGGCGGGAAGATCGAAACATCCGTCTTTGGAGGATGCAGGTGCCAGCGCAGTACCGGCCCTGCGTCTCATTCGGGAGTCGTCGTCCCACATGACGCAACGCAGCCAGGCAGCCTTGGAACCCCTGAGTCCGAGAGCTTGGATTTGCTTCACCCTTCGTCTGCCGTGTCAGGGGTTTGACCCATGGTGAAAATGTCGCCGGAGGGTTTTCAGCCAATCAAATCCCAAGCTTTGCTGGCACATGTTTAGAGACGGCAAGCCCGCTGCCGAACCCCGACCAGAAGGCACTGGGAATCCTGATCGCACCTCTCTTCAGTGATCAGGGCGAGGCCTCATGTCAGCCGCGATAACTTCCCACCACCACTGCTTCCAAGTCGGACCTGGACGAGACCCCACGTCCCTTGCACGCTTCTTTTTCGTTGCAGTTCCATTTTTGTGTCCGATACTATCCTTCTATGGCGTCACACTTCCAGGTTGCCTCACACAGTCGCTGATGCTCGGGGCTGTTGTTCCCCGACTCGGAGATTTCCCACCACAACTTACAGACGCGCGGTAGATTCCGGTGGCTGCAATTGCTTCCGCGTAATCGACAACCCTGCCAATACTGCTTTCGCCAATCAACGACTTTACACAGAAGCTTTCCGACCCCACACTGGCAAATGGGACTGTGGTCCTGGTCTGTGCTGTTGGTGTTTGTGACGCTCGAATAATTCTTCTCCCCAGTCCATACTTAACGAGTACCCCAGACTTCGCTTTCGGATCCATCCTGCTTCGAGGTCCAAATTTAGACAGTACTTGGCTCGTCAATCTAGCTCAAGACAGCTTCCCCGCGCCCCCGTCCTCCGTCATACAGACAGAGCTTCGACCAGTCCGTTTCCGGCCAGCAACCTCTTTCTTTATCGGCCACAATCAGCGCGTCCATCCGGATACCTGGTGTCGTTGATAGCGGGAGATCGGACACCCCACTGCCCGATTGGCGACCCGCCGTGTCTCTTCTAACTCTGCTCGGGCGGCATGGTCTCGTTGTGATGGAAGCTTGAGTCCAGATTCCAGCATACCGCTCACCCAAGGCGTCAGCTGCACCAGCTGCGCCATCCGTCATTGATTGACGCTTCTCGGCTGCTATCTTTCCTCCTTTCCGTTGCCCCTGATACCTGTTGCCCGGTAAACCCGGCGCCTCCGTTTCCATGGACATGGACGCCGCATCGACACCCGACGTCACAGGCCTCTGCACCTGCCAGCACTGCCAGGCTCCCAGCCGCGCGCAGCAACCGTGTCCTCGCCTGCCAACTGTGCCAGCACCGCAAGATCAAGTGCGATAGACATTTTCCGTGTGCCAACTGCAGGAAGGTAGGCTCCCCGAGCCGTGACGTTAGTTCCGCGGCGTCTCCCATGCTAATTCCCTTCAAGGCCCACGTCCAATGTATCCCAAGCACTCCTGCCCCGGCACGCAAGCGCAAGCGGCCAAACCAGGACCTCCAGGAGCGCTTGGCTCGCTGCGAAGAGATCCTGAGGCAGCATTCGCTTACGGACGACCGACTATGGCACCCCACGGACGGCTGGTCAGGCAGGATGGGAGTGAGACCTTCGTAAATAACCATCTAGGCGGCATCTTCGAAGAGGTGAGCAGATGCAGATCGTCTTGTCCTGGTGTTTGCCACCTCTGCTCACTCCGACCGCGCTATAGATCCGCGCCATGAGGGAAATCCTCGACGCTGAGGATTCCGACGACGACAGCCCAGGGACCACGACCCCTGACATCAACTCGGAGATGGTTTTCGCCCTCGATGGCGCCCCCGCACCGCGGACCACGGTCGTCTGGCCGGAACCTGATCAGATCGCCGAGCTGTGGCAGATTTACCGGCAGAGGGTGAACCCTTTGGCCAAGATCATCCATGTGCCAACGTTAGAGCCCGACATCAGGCGAGCTGCCTACGGCCCCAACGCGGTCCCCAAGAACATAGAGGCGCTCCTCTACTCGATTTTCTTGATGGCCGTTGTGGCACTGACACAGACGAGTGCCTGGACAAGCTGGGTCATTCGCGGGAAGAAGCGATACAAATGTATTCGGAAGGCGTCCGCTCGGCTCTCACTCAGATGAACTTCCTCACGGCATACGACTTTACAAGCCTTCAGGCTCTGGTCCTCTACCTGGTATGGTTTTATGTTGGTTTGTGCGGGAACCCCATGGTCACTAAAACGGTGCGCAGATGTCCCTCCAGGGCCGGTCCAGCCAGCACAGCGCGTGGATCATGAACGGCATCGCGCTGCGAATTGCCCAGAAGATGGGTCTGCATCGTGACGGCGAGAACTTCGGCCTCTCCCTTTCGACTCCGAGATGCGTCGACGTCTGTGGTGGGTGATTGTCATGTTGGACTCCAAGTACGCGGTTTTTTCCGGGCTCAGTCAGCCCATCATCGTCCATCGATGCACCACAAAGGCACCCACAAACATCGACGACGAAGATATGGACCCACAGGCCACCGAGCCGTTCCGTGACCGCGATGGGCCAACAGACATGATCTTCACCCATGATGCACAAGTTTGCCAAGTTTTTCATGGGAACCCCGGGTTCGACGCGCTGATATTCATGTCATCCGAGTCGGCCCCAAACGGCCCGACCCAAGAGCAAAGGCGGAGTACCGCATCAAGGTCGACAGATTGCGCAAAGACCTCTTGGCTATCATGTTCAAATACTCGAGCCCAGCCGCGGGACCCGTCCATGAAATGGCCCACAGCATGCGACAGCACATCGACGGCAAGCTCCAAGAGCTCCTCGTCGACCCGGACGCCCAACCAGGGCTAGAAGGCGAAGTCAGGAACGAGAGCGACAACACGTTTCGCATCGCCGTCACGGGCCTAGAGCACGACTGCGCCAACTTCATGGTGGTCAGGGACAAGGGCTTCCTCTGGTTCGCCATGGTGCACTTCCAGTTCGACCTCGTCTCTACATGGCAGGCCAGCTGTGCGTCGACGGAGGGAAACCTGGTGGAGCGTGCCTGGGGCGCAGCTTGAAGCCGTTTACAACTCCATCCGGAGCTCTACGATATCGACAACAGGCGCTGCCGAAACCTCGGACGCTACGTACTCAAGGCCTGGCGCAAACGCGATGGCATTCTCCGTGCTCGCGGGAACAGCCCCCACGTGCCCATCTTTGTTGAGAAGCTGCGCTCGCGCATTCTCGACTCAGATACCAAGGCGGAGCCGACCCCCCGGACCCGAGCTCGGAGCTGTATACCGTCCCGGCAAATTTGGGGTCATGAGCGGGTTCGGAGGTTTCCTTCTCGCTCATGATACGCCGCAGACTTCTGAGGACATGTCCCATATTGGCGTCGAGACGCCATGCATCGCTCAGGAGCAGCATGTCGTTGGCGGAACCTCACAATCAGCTAACAGAACAGCTCATATTACAAATAGGACGGCACCGATGGCTGAGGGGTCAGCCCATCCCGCCAGAAGCTACAGCACATCACTCAACTGACGCCACATGTACCTCAAAACGCACCCCATGTCAACGGCGGAACACCCATACCACCGAGACCGTGACCCCGATCTCGAACAGCATGGTCATCGACACCCCGCCGCCCATGGACGACTTCCTCGATGACTCTTTGCTTCCCCAATTCCCAATATTTGGCAACCATCGGACAAATATGGACTTGAATGGCCAGGGAATGGCGGACGATTTCGATCGGTTCTTTGGGGCTGGCGTGGACGGTTTGTATCACTTCTTACAACATCATGGGTGAAGAACTAGGTTTCATCTAGCTCTCACTGTACTCTCCGACTT